>OZ038316.1:30241542-30296124 GCA_964035775.1 Osedax frankpressi
TGAATATTTTTAAATCAAGTTACTATTGTCTAATCGGGATGTACTGTTATTATTTTTTATTTCTTTTAGTTTGAATCTAATTAAAGTTTGAGGTTTGTAAAATATATCTATGTGATTTTACGGTGTTAATAATTTGTTGGTAAAAATAATTGTAATATATATTATATTTTAGGTATTAAAAAATGTAATTTATTATATTGGGATGTGGAAATAACCTTACAATTTCAGTTGTTTACGTATTTGCCGCGATTACCGATATCTCTCTACTCGTCGAACTTCCACGAAGTGTCAAATAATTGTAAATATATTAATAATACACTAATTTAATAGATTTTAAAAATAGGTATAATAATATAATATTTAAAATAATAGTATAATTTATTATATATTTCTCGTAATATAATAGTATTTTTAAAATAGTAGAATAATTTATACTTTGGACGAATAACCTTACACTTTCAGTTCTTCACCAACTCTCACATTTAGTCGAGCATTCAGGATGGGTACAAACGAAATGTAAATATATATTAATAATTTAATGATAATATAATTTTATGATTTATTATACGGGTGGTGTGGGCAAATAACCTTACAATTTCAGTTCTACGCCTATCTCGCGGATGGCGCTCGCTATCGAAGTGTCTGGCTTCTACGAACCGTACATTTGAATGAAGCTATTTCATTTAGTAAAATTATTGTAATGTAATTTTTTTTTATGATAAAATCATATATACATAGAATATTTTAACGATAATTGCAGTTTTACTAAATTTGAATGGTGGAATGTTGCGACGGTATTTATTGCCCGTTTACGTGAATTCGTTAGCTATCAATTTCGGTAAGAAGAATTTTTATATATATTTAGTAAATTTGTTAATAATTTTATAGTTTTATTTATAAGAAATGTAAGTTAAATAGATATATATATAATAGAAAATATAATATAACTTATGGGTAGGAATTAACCATACAATTTCAGTCATTCACCCTATTCTCTGGGATATCCGATCCATCTACTCGTCAAACCTCTGAAGCGTTACTCGATTGATAAATATTAATAAGTATACTATTATATTATAGATATGAAAATAGTTAATATAATTTTTTGATATTTCGTTAGATTTTTTGCATATTTATTAAGAATTTTGTTTTTTTTTGTGTTTATTTTATTGAAATTATTTCAACTTAATAGCTGCTGTGATACAACTGGTGACCTCATATGAGGTTATTACGTTTGAATATTTACTCCATATCGCATGTTTGAGGACAAGGTGCGACGTGCCTAGAGGCAATTAAGATACATCGGTTATTGCGTAATACGATATGTTGACACTATGACGTCACACGTAGATTTCATGACTAGTCGATTAATTAACATCGGTATCGATGTCGATAGCCCTATCTCTGTTGTTATCGTTGTCATTGTTGTGATATAATTGAAAAAGATATTTTTGTTTCATTTTAATTGTTATGTAATTCGACCACTTATGAAATTATGTCATCGGGTATATGAGGTCAACATACAACATTCGTTATCACGTGACGAATATTGTGACCACTATTTACGATACAGGTTAATACTTCAAGTTATACCTTTACATTAACCGCCTACTTATCCCTTATACCTACACCCTCTATAGTTATAACTAGTCCAACATTTCGACATCTAGTTATCTCGGACGATTACGATCAGTTCAACGCATATCCTATCGAAGGGTTTGCATTACAAAGCGATTGCGTCACGAGGTGCAACGGTTCGTGGCGTTCGTGGCCGCTCGGCCATTACGTAATTAGATGGCCACTCGACAACGCTTCGAATAGCCAACTCGGTGGCGATCCCGTTAAACAATTAGCGGATGAAATACACGGCGACTGGAAAGCCAGCCTTTCACCGTGTACGGTACACGACTACTTTAGTAACGCCCCGTTATCTCATTGTTACGATAGTTGCGACCGATAAGTTGATAATATCGCGACGGTTTACGATTGTTGTTCTGGTTTGACCCATGGGAAATGCGTACAATTAAAACAATAACGGTACACGATTCGAAGTCAATGGAATTATATTATTGTTAGCATTGGAGAAATTTTCATCCTGGGATAATTTTAGTAGTGATATGTGTATCTACCACAAGGTATTAACATTAACAGCTTCCAGTCTAACATCACTACCGTTATAACTTATATCTTATAACTTCATGTATTTAGCTGTTCCTTACAGGCACTACCTACCTGGACACTACTCAAATACCTACCTAGACACTACCTAAATACCTACATAGACACTACTCAAATACCTACCTAGACATTACTCAAATACCTAAACAGACTACTACCCACACACTAAACAGACTACTACCCACACACTAAACTGACACAAACCCACACACTAAACAGACTACTACCCACACACTAAACAGACTACTACCCACACACTAAACAGACTACTACACACACACTAAACAGACTACAACCCAAACACTAAACAGACTACTACATACACACTAAACAGACTACTACCCACACACTAAACAGACTACTACCCACACACTAAACAGACTACTACACACACACTAAACAGACTACTACCCACACACTAAACAGACCACTACCCACACACTAAACAGACTACTACCCACACACTAAACAGACTACTACACACACACTAAACAGACTACTACACACACACTAAACAGACTACTACCCACTCACTAAACAGACGACTACCCACACACTAAACAGACTACTACCCACACACTAAACAGACTACTACACACACACTAAACAGACTACTACCCACACACTAAACAGACCACTACCCACACACTAAACAGACTACTACCCACACACTAAACAGACTACTACCCACACACTAAACAGACTACTACACACACACTAAACAGACTACTACCCACACACTAAACAGACTACTACCCACACACTAAACAGACTACTACCCACACACTAAACAAACTACTACCCACACACTAAACAGACTACTACCCACACACTAAACAGACTACTACACACACACTAAACAGACTACTACCCACACACTAAACAGACTACTACCCACACACTAAACAGACTACTACACACACACTAAACAGACTACTACACACACACTAAACAGACTACTACCCACACACTAAACAGACCACTACCCACACACTAAACAGACTACTACCCAGACACTAAACAGACTACTACCCACACACTAAACAGACTACTACCCACACACTAAACAGACTACTACACACACACTAAACAGACTACAACCCAAACACTAAACAGACTACTACATACACACTAAACAGACTACTACCCACACACTAAACAGACCACTACCCACACACTAAACAGACTACTACCCACACACTAAACAGACTACTACACACACACTTAACAGACTACTACACACACACTAAACAGACTACTACCCACTCACTAAACAGACTACTACCCATACACTAAACTGACTACTACCCACACACTAAACAGACTACTACCCACACACTAAACAGACTACTACCCACACACTAAACTGACTACTACCCACACACTAAACAGACTACTACCCACACACTAAACAGACTACTACACACACACTAAACAGACTACAACCCAAACACTAAACAGACTACTACATACACACTAAACAGACTACTACACACACACTAAACAGACTACTACACACACACTAAACAGACTACTACCCACACACTAAACAGACTACTACACACACACTAAACAGACTACAACCCAAACACTAAACAGACTACTACATACACACTAAACAGACTACTACCCACACACTAAACAGACTACTACACACACACTAAACAGACTACTACCCACACACTAAACAGACTACTACACACACACTAAACAGACTACTACCCACACACTAAACAGACTACTACATACACACTAAACAGACTACTACCCACACACTAAACAGACTACTACATACACACTAAACAGACTACTACACACACACTAAACAGACTACTACACACACACTAAACAGACTACTACCCACACACTAAACAGACTACTACCCACACACTAAACAGACTACTACATACACACTAAACAGACTACTACCCACACACTAAACAGACTACTACCCATACACTAAACAGACTACTACACACACACTAAACAGACTACTACCCACACACTAAACAGACTACAACCCAAACACTAAACAGACTACTACATACACACTAAACAGACTACTACCCACACAATAAACAGACTACTACCCACACACTAAACAGACTACTACCCACACACTAAACAGACTACTACACACACACTAAACAGACTACTACACACACACTAAACAGACTACAACCCAAACACTAAACAGACTACTACATACACACTAAACAGACTACTACCCACACATTAAACAGACTACTACCCACATACTAAACAGACTACTACCCACACATTAAACAGACTACTACCCACATACTAAACAGACTACTACCCACACACTAAACAGACTACTACACACACACTTAACAGACTACTACCCACACACTAAACAGACTACTACACACACACTAAACAGACTACTACCCACACATTAAACAGACTACTACCCACATACTAAACAGACTACTACCCACACATTAAACAGACTACTACTCACATACTAAACAGACTACTACCCACACACTAAACAGACTACTACACACACACTAAACAGACTACTACCCACACACTAAACAGACCACTACCCACACACTAAACAGACTACTACACACACACTAAACAGACTACTACCCACACACTAAACAGACTACTACACACACACTAAACAGACTACTACCCACACACTAAACAGACTACTACCCAAACACTAAACAGACTACTACCCACACACTAAACTGACTACTACCCACACACTAAACAGACTACTACCCACACACTAAACAGACTACTACCCACACACTAAACAGACTACTACCCACACACTAAACAGACCACTACCCACACACTAAACAGACTACTACCCACACACTAAACAGACTACTACACACACACTAAACAGACTACTACACACACACTAAACAGACTACTACCCACACACTAAACAGACTACTACCCACACACTAAACAGACTACTACCCACACACTAAACAGACTACTACCCACACACTAAACAGACTACTACCCACACACTAAACAGACTACTACCCACACACTAAACATACTACTACCCACACACTAAACAGACTACTACCCACACACTAAACATACTACTACCCACATACTAAACAGACTACTACCCACACACTAAACAGACTACTACCCACACACTAAACAGACTACTACCCACACACTTAACAGACTATTGTAAACTAAAGCTAATTGGTATTTGGTATCGGCTATACATATTCAACAACATTAGCACCATATATAAGGATTGGTACCGTAAAGTGGTGAGGTCGAGGAGGCAGGCGTAGTGGGGCTAGAAGATGGAGGGTGTGAGAGGGGAGGTTGAGAGGATGGGAGATAGATAGGGCAATAGGAAATGCACGAAAAGTATAAGGGAACTGTGGAAGGGGAGGTCAAGCGATAATCCGATATCGAGATATTATGCAAACGCACGCATTGTATACATAATGTGACAGAGGACATGAGTTGAGGACCTGACCTCCAGGCAACACCCGTCACTCTTAACATATCGTCTGATAGCAATTCACATTTCATCATGAATTCGCTTTGTTTAATCCTAGTTACGCTCATATACAAACATATGAACATACAGTTAAACTCATACATAAACACACGCAAACACATATACACTCATACACAAATACACGCATACACATATACAATCATAAATATACACACGCATACACATATTCATACTCATAAATGAACATACACATACAAGAATACACTCATTAACAAACACACGCATACACAATAATATACTAATAAATATACGCATGCACACCCATATACACTTATAAATATACATTTGCATACACATATACACTCATAAACAGACACACGCATACTAGAACACACTCATAAATATGCACACGCATACACATATACACTCATATATATATACACGCATACACATATATAATCATAAACATACACACGCACACACATATACACTCATAAATAAATATACACATACAAGAATACACTCATTAACAAACACACGCATACATGAGAATATACTAATAAACATACGCATGCACACACATATACATTCATATATATATATATATATATACACTCGCACATACAGATACACTCATAAACAACACACGCACACTCAGCTACACTCATAAACAAACACACGCAAACAAATATGTACTGCAGTTATACTCGTAAACAAATAACCAAACGCACACACAAACACCAGTTCATGCAATATTAAACATACACGCATAGTATTGAATTATTAAAGTACTTATACTTTCATATATTGACTCATATTGCTAGACGTACGGTGTACGTCGCACGCATACGGCCTAGTACTAATTCAATATATACATACAGATAAGAACATAGCGGGGCAATAAAGCCAACGACAACACTCTTGACCATTACACATTTCTTGCAACGATGTATTCACTTCCGGTTATGTATTGGTTACGTTATACGCTTTAAAACATTACGAGGTGTAGTTTAATTCCGTAACTTATTGTAACTTCTGTACCACCACTCAACTCTACTTTAAACCACAGCACTATAGGTAGAGTTCTTTGTACGGAGTCACATCGATTACGCAATATCTGCGGTATTACGTCACAACGAGGACGAGAGAGAAATGAAGTAATCAATCAATGAAGCATTATTACAACAGAAACGTGTCCAGCGCATAGGGAATATTTGGTTGTATGACCCCATAATAGGACATGATTTCCGGTGATTTTAAGGTTAATTCGTCAAGGATTTTCGCGTAGCGTATAGTCTTTGAGAAAACAATGGTTGCTGTCTAGGATTGATCAGTCTGTACACACAATGAACTTGTCCATCCTACGATTGTGTTTATTAATTAATTTATAATTATATTAATTTTACGGGGGGAGATTAGCCAAGTGGAAATACTGATATAAGGGAAGACTGACATGAAGGGGGAGACTAAAATATACGAGAGTTAGATATATATGCTGACAGAAGGAACTGATATCAATATTTGATAATATAAATTATAGAATTACATTTATTTGAACCCATGCTATCAACAAAGTAACTATTGAAATTGTTAATCGTGTTTATTGAAAACAATTAATAATTATTATAATACACATATATATATTTATATATATATATATATATATATATATATATATATATATATATACATATATATATATATAACACAAATTATTATATTCGATATCTATTATCATTTGAATTTAAAGTTAAGTTTAAATAAATACGAAAGAACAAATGTTTTTCTTTTGTAAATCAAACAATGAATATAACTTTGATTATAATCAAAAACACTGAACAAACTAATCATATATCACTTTTCACTCAGTAAGCATTATTTGATATCATTTGCAACAATAAAGAAATTTGATATGTTTTAACTAGCGCAGAAAGAGATGAAAATAGATAATAGCAGATAGATAATGCAATGCGAAATGATGACTAAATTATATAATATCGTACTTAGTTGGAGCATCGGATATTAATGACACTTCAGCTAAGTAGAGTTTACTTTAATAATGCTTTGTTTCATCTAATTAACGATTAGTTAAGCTAAGTTATAATGCAGTTGAGTTATGCTTCTGTTAAGATATGATTTAGTTCAGTTATTTGTTATAGTTACCAGTAAAAAATGCATTTAGGTTTAATAATAATAATAAATAAACTCATTTATTGAAATATGTGTCTATAGATTAGTCTTGATTAACTTATGTTAAATTATCTTTAAGGTGATCTTATTTGTAGATAATTGCTTTAGCCTGTACGCAGAATTTATATATACTGTATGCGTATAGTTAAGTTAAGATAATGAAAAGATTTATCACTCTAATTAAATATATAAGAAAGAATACTAAATAGATATCTTAATGTATTTAATTATGCAGACTACACATCTTGACTCCATTAAACATTTGACTCCATTAATGAACTCGGAACGTTGCAAAACTGTTTCACTTATTTTGTTATTTTAAATATCATGTTTCCGATTCTTCATAATCGTAAATATATTTGAAATGTAATTAATCCGTATTTAATACGATATATATAGATATATATATATATAGATATATATATATATA
This sequence comes from Osedax frankpressi, assembly GCA_964035775.1. NCBI lineage: Eukaryota > Metazoa > Annelida > Polychaeta > Sabellida > Siboglinidae > Osedax > Osedax frankpressi. The sequence continues at coordinate 30,249,819 of OZ038316.1, forward strand.
TATATATATATATATATACTAACACAGACAATTACAGACAAATCAGGAAAAAAAACCAGACTAATACACCCTCAATATAGAAACATCCAATATACCGGATGTTTCCATGTCAGCTACATAGTTTAACATGATAGTGTTCGTTTTAGATATTGAACTTGTGATATGTTATAAAAGATGAGCTATACTTCATGTATACCTTTAATTTATATTATTTTATCGATAACTTATGGAAATATATAAGGTTCATTATTGATGATGTATATCCTCAAAATATGTAAAACGGGTTAATACACCCATATTATAAAGTCATTTTTTCATATGAAAATGGATACATATTTAATATTTTATTTGATGAAGAATTTTTATATTAATATTTCATATTTTATCTTTATTTTCAAAAAAAAATCTATTTTATTACAAATTTTAGAAAAATGTATTATTAAGAGACTATTTTTTCCATTTCCGGAATATATATTTTTTTAAATTAAAAAGGAACAAAGATTATAATTTTTATTAATTATTATTATTTGTAAATAAAAATAAACTTCCGTCATTCATTTTTATTCAAGACTATATATTATAGAGTTGTTATTTATTTAAATTATCTAATTAAAATTACATTTTTATAATGAATTATGTTAGTAAAATACTAATATTATTATATATATTTGTATTATATATATCTTTTAAAATATAGATATATTTAATATAATTAATAGTATTGATAATATTATATATAATACCTCATGCCGTTTTATAGTTGATTGATATTAAATTATATTATTACAATTATTAAAATTATAAAGAATTAATAATTGAGAATGAAATATAACAATGTAATTATTACAATATACGTTATTTAATATTTATATTATGATGAGTATGTATATTTATAGTTTTAAATATATATGTATATATTAATATATTCCTATGAAACCTGACCTAATTAAAAATCGTATATTTAGCGCTAATGAATAACTAATTCAATTAATTTATGATAAATCAATACATTTATAAAAATAATGTAATAGATAATTATATTTTTTATTTGTATTATTAATTTTATTAATGATATGAAATTTATCATTCTTATATACTTGAATATTATTTATAGTTTTGCGTATATTAAATACACTAATTAACCATACATATGAAAGCTTAGTATAAGGAACATTACATTATTATATAGCAGTATCGACTATTTGACCGAGTTAAATACCTTACATGATTTAATTCACACACCCATATACTCAAACTTACATATACATGTGTAATAAATTTCAAACCAATAAAAAAATATAATTAAATAAAATGTAATTGCTTTAATACAAGTTAATTGTTTTTATAAAAAATTAAATTCATTCATACAAATAAATCAATGCAGATTTATTATTTATATTGACCATACATATGAAAGCTTAGTATAAGGAACATTACATTATTATATAGCAGTATCGATTATTTGACCGAGTTAAATACCTTACATAACTTAATTCACACACGCATATACTCAAACTTACATATACATGTGTAATAAATTTCATACCAATAAAAAAATATAATTAAATAAAATGTAATTGCTTTAATACAAGTTAATTGTTTTTATAAAAAATTAAATTCATTCATACAAATAAATCAATGCAGATTTATTATTTATATTGACCATACATATGAAAGCTTAGTATAAGGAACATTACATTATTATATAGCAGTATCGACTATTTGACCGAGTTAAATACCTTACATGATTTAATTCACACACCCATATACTCAAACTTACATATACATGTGTAATAAATTTCATACCAATAACAAAATATAATTAAATAAAATGTAATTGCTTTAATACAAGTTAATTGTTTTTATAAAATATTAAATTCGTTCATACAAATAAATCAATGCAGATTTATTATTTATTATTTATATTGGCCTATATATATTGACCATACATATGAAAGCTTAGTATACGAAACATTGCATTATTATATAGCAGTATCGACTATTTGACCGAGTTAAATACCTTACATGACTTAATTCACACACCCATATACTCAAACTTACATATGTAACATACATGTGTAATAAATTTCATACCAATAAAAAAATATAATTAAATAAAATGTAATTGCTTTAATACAAGTTAATTGTTTTATAAAAAATTAAATTCATTCATACAAATAAATCAATGCAGATTTATTATTTATATTGGCCTATATATATTGACCATATATATGAAAGCTTAGTATAAGGAACATTACATTATTATATAGCAGTATCGACTATTTGACCGAGTTAAATACCTTACATGATTTAATTCACACACCCATATACTCAAACTTATATATACATGTGTGTATGCATGTAATCTACTTATATTTCATTTCAGATGATACGCCAGGAGAAACTTCACGAAATCCATCTATCAAAAATATTTGTGTTGAAGATGAAATAAATAATGATGAGTAGTTACTGTGAAAATGATGATATCAAAAAAAATCAAAAAAGGTATATAAATACAATTTAAAAATATTTAATTATGTATAATATATATATGTATATAAATATATAATTAAACACATCATTATTTCAAACAGCTGTAAATATCAAATGGAATAAAACAGAATTTCAGAAATTATCGGAACATTCTATATCATTTAAAAAAAACAAAATGCCAGGTTATTAATATGCAAATAAAAATTATTCTTAATTTATGTATAATTCATATTTAATTTTAATACTGATAATTACAAATAGTTAATTAAAAATTTTCAGGAAAGCAAGAAATAATAGAAATATTAAAAATATATTCTCCACCGTGTTTATTAAAACTTTCCGAGGAAGAAATATATTTAAAAGTCCGAACGAAATTCAATAATGTATTAAAATCTAATATAAGAACATTAAATAAATTAATAGAATAAAGCAATATCATTATATACAATATAATTTTTTATTTGGTTATAATATAATACAGTATTTAATTTAATTTCTGATAATTATTGTAATTTACTTATTTAATATGTTTAATGTAATGCACATATTTAAATATACTAGCCACTCATAAATATCTAACAACTCATAATTAATTTAATTAATATAGAATTATCGAGCACAAAATATTTTAAACATATTTCGATTTTATTTATAATTTTAGATAATATATTGTAAGATTCTTAAAATTAATAACTGTTTCTGAGGTCTGAACCCGTGATCAATTAAAATTTTTGCAATATTAAAAAAAAATTATTTAAGCATAAAAATGATCAAGTTGAAGTATATTTATAATTAATTTTACTATGAACTCGTTTTCAATTAATATATTATTTCCATGAAAATTATATCGAACTTAATTATTATGAAGCTACTATTTTTGAGATATATGTATCACTTATTATTTAATACCTAGTTAATAATATATCTATAGAAAAATTGAACTCATTTATGTATAATGAAAACAAATACTATGAAACTTAATATTGTAACAGTAAATAAATATATAATTTTTGTATTACAAATATAGCGACTATTCAATGCGCTACAAGATATATTTGAACCTAGATGTTTACAAATATGTAATTAGATGTAATTCTACATAACGTATACGTTAATACGCTGTACATTTCCTTTATATATATATATATATATATAAAGAAAACGTAAGGAGCATTAAGCTACACGAACACTTTTTGTAAATTTAAAAAAATATATATTTTATATTTATTTAATTACATATATTATTATTTCTATACAAAAATAAAATATCACTATGAGAAACTATTATACAACTATCTAGTAATAAAATAATATAAGATACATTAATACATAGTAATAAAATAATATAAGATACAGTAATACATAGTGTATACTATGTAATATAAATATATATACAATAGTGTAAATAAAACATTTGTTTTAATAGTATGTTAATAACATATTCATAAAATTGTCATAGTATATTTATTACATGTATAATATACATTGTATATCGTATATGTTATATATTTTATGGTAACAATTTTATAAAAAAATATTTAAAATTTACAATGACCATAATTATTCAGATATATCATGATTACGTAATAATATTATAAATGGTTATAATAGGTAACAATACTTGATGTAAATTAACATAGGTAAAACTATTTATCCTTGTTATGTATTGTCATTTACATTAAAATATGTTTATAATAGTAATATCAAATATTTTTTTAAATTGATTTAAAAATTCAAAGCATTACATGAGAGATTTGAACCTAGGATCATTAAAAATACTTAATTAGATGTAATTCTACATAACGCAATAACGAAAATTTACAGCGCATTAACCTACACGACTAATGAGACTTTTTTGTAAATGTTATAAAATATATATTTTATATAAATTTAATTACATATCTTATTATTTCTATACAAAAATAAAATATTACAATATCACTATGAGAAACTATTATACAACTATCTAGTAATAAAATAATATAAGATACATTAATACATAGTAATAAAATAATATAAGATACAGTAATACATAGTGTATACTATGTAATATAAATATATATACAATAGTGTAAATAAAACATTTGTTTTAATAGTATGTTAATAACATATTCATAAAATTGTCATAGTATATTTATTACATGTATATCGTATATGTTATATATTTTATGGTAACAATTTTATAAAAAAATATTTAAAATTTACAATGACCATAATTATTCAGATATATCATGATTAAGTAATAATATTATAAATGGTTATAATAGGTAACAATACTTGATGTAAATTAACATAGGTAAAACTATTTATCCTTGTTATGTATTGTCATTTACATTAAAATATTTTTTTAATAGTGATATCAAATATTTTTTTAAATTGATATAAAAATTCAAAGCATTACATGAGAGATTTGAACCTAGGATCATTAAAAATATTTAATTAGATGTAATTCTACATAAAGCAATAACGAAAATTTACAGCGCATTAACCTACACGACTAATGAGACTTTTTTGTAAATGTTATAAAATATATATTTTATATAAATTTAATTACATATCTTATTATTTCTATACAAAAATAAAATATTACAATATCACTATGAGAAACTAGTATACAACTATCTAATACTAAAATAATATAAGATACATTAATGTATAGTAATAAAATAATATAAGATACAGTAATACATAGTGTATACTATGTAATATAAATATATATGCAATATTGTAAATAAAACATTTGTTTAATAGTATGTTAATAACATGTTTATAAAATGTTCATAGTATATTTATTACATATATAATGTTATATTTAACAATGTACATTATACATAACACGTGTTATATATTTTATTATAAAGATTTTGTAAATAATATTTTATATAAAAAAATACTTTATAAACACCATAATTATTCAAATGTATCACGAAGTACTAATATTATGAATGTTTATAATACTTAACAATAATTGGTATAACTTAAAATAAGTCAAAATAAAATGCCCGTGTCCGAGCTAGTTATATTAAAGCTTTAATATAAGATGCTGCCCCTATATATACTGACATTACTCATATTTATACATACGAGTATCCCCCCTAATATAATGCGACTTCAGAAAATCCCAGCAAGCGCGGAGCGCTAGCAACTATCCCTGCTACTACGATATCGAAGATTTTGTCAAAATGTATGACTACTCGAAGACTACTCCAAATTTTGGGATTTAAAAAAAAATGTATTTACCTCAAAAAAATAATGATAATTATCATTTTCAATATAAACTATTACATATTTTTTGCATAAATATAACTATCTATATCTAGACTGATAATTCAATTTATACATTTACAACCACCGTTTTTTTTATAAATTATAAGGCATATGCAATAAACATATTTTATAATATAACGAATTTGAAATAAATATTTTGAATTAGATACACGAATAGAAATTATATTATACATGTTGCATTGATAAACCTAATCACTTCAATTATAGATATTTCATGTATTCGTTGTCATTATATAATGTAGAAATAAACAAATTATTATATTTTCATAATTATAAAAATATACTTTAAATTATATTACATAGAATACATTCTGTTAACATATATCGTATATTTTATATAATATATGATAATAATTTATAATTAATAAAGTATTATTATATATTGTATAAAAGTAAAATATAGTGAATTCTATATTATAAATATATATACTATTGTAATTAAAATATGCATATAAAAACATACGCTTATTATGTTCATCATATTTATAATCGATTTATTCATAATTAATATATTAGTTTGTTATTAGATATCAATTATACATTAAATACATTTTAGTAAAATACCTATGCATAAAATAAAAATGTATTTATATTATAAAGTATACTTTTGAAATTATATTCTATAAATATATAAATTTTGTTTATAATCAAAAATATAGCAATATAATATATATATATATATATGTATATATTAAATTTATATTCAGCAACTAAAGTTAAAAGGAAATATTGTATATTATATTATGAGGATTATTTCATATGCCATATTTCCAAATATAATAATGTATATAAGTAATCGACAAGATTACAAATTAAATCTCTGATTGTGATAGTAGTTTGATAGTATACTATTAAATTATATAATATAATATATAATACCACATCTTTGTATTTGAATATGGTTTAGTAATATTTTATAATAAAATATTAGTAATAGTTAATATATTATTACTATTTAAATAAATTGGAATTATTTAGGCTACAATTAAAAATATATAATATTAAAATATAATATATATATAAATAATGATTATCTATTAATGCATCTAAATCTATGAATGTGTTATTGGGTGTATTACTCCGTAATAGTGTAATGTATTAAAAGGGTGTATTAGTCTGGTTTTATATTGGAAAATCAGGTGGGTGTATTTGTCGTGAATAGGAGATGACGAACATGGAAACACCCACCAAAACATGTATATCAGAAAATAATGATTTATTCTTTCTCAAATTTCCAGGCATTATTTATTAACCTAATAGTAGCCCGAATGTAAATTTTCGACTAAAACCAATCATTATTCAAAAGGGTGTATTTGTCTGGTTATACAAAAAATATACATTGAGGGTGTATTTGCCCGTAATAGGAGGTCTATATATATATATATATATATATATATATATATATATATATATATATAATCAGTATTTAATAAAGTAAATTTCTAAAGGAAATGAGGAGCCTCTGTAGTTCTATACGAGTACAACAAGTGTTTATATACAACGGGAATCCTGTTAATTGCATTTCCTGTCCAATGGATGCACGACGAGGACACCGCGTTGATACGCAAATGTGCTCATAAACTAGTTTCTAATGTCAAGAGTCTCCCTTTAATTGCATATATAAGATAATAATTATTTTACATGAAAAGAAAATCGATGTCATTCGTATTTCATTGATAACCTTCATTGCCACGCACATACATACACACACATACACACACATACATACACACACACACACATACACACACATACACACACACATATATATATATATATATATATATATATATATATATATATATATAGTGCTAGGCTTCACGCCAATTCGCACCAATATAAATAAAATAACATCCATAATAATTGCACTAGAATTCATACCAATAATTTATAGAATATAAATTGAGTGAATAATTATATTGTATAATTATTATTAAATCATTAATTAATTAAATTATCAATAAAATATATACAATGACTTATCATACATTCTATTTGTTCTGTGATAATATATCGTTAGCTACAGTAAAATCTTTTTCTAGGATCTGAAGAAGAAAGAAAGGTGTTATATTTCATAAATTTCTTTTTTGATTGTGGTGCATTTATCAAGCAATTTCGAGTTTATATCTCTCTCTTGTAGATTGAGCATATCACGTAAATATATACATTGTAATATGTTCAGTTTCTTCGTTATTAAATTGCCTTAAACATATTTCATTTCATTACGCAAGGTTTTTAATACTTTCAATTGACCTTTCTCTATGATCTATTGTATCAATATGTAACAACAGACGTGTGTTAGTGGTTCATTAATCAACGTTAGCATCGTAGGTTATATTATTATATAAAGAGTATACAAGTAATAAAATCAGTTTTCTAATGAGCATTCTAATGCATCTCGTAATGTCAGGCAATTATTATTATCTTTGATGTTGGCAATAAACATCCGTAACACGAATGTGTATCTGATTGCAGACAGTCTATAGTCTATATGCATTATAATACGATTGCAATTGGTTTCGTTATTATTTCGAATTCCCTCGGGAATTCAAATTCAACTTTTTAAATATAGAAATATCTTATTCAATTAGAACATCGAGAAAACCATTCTCAGGTGAATTCAACAATTTGGAAATCGAATCGAGTACCAACCTCAACATTTGAAATTTCAGATGTTCGTAAATAATTTCTGCAGATTTATTCAATAATATCGATAGCTTTGCAAGAGGTGGAAATCCATTTTTCTTAAATAGAATTATAACTTACACCTGAAATAGTTTATTTATGTCGGCTGTGAAAATGATACTCGTGTATGGAAAACACAATAAAATTACTTAAATAGTTGGATTTGCCTTAAATGCGCTCGATATGAAATTCAAGATTATTTTCTTCTAATTCCATAACGTCCGAGTCCAAAATATTAAAATCACTATCAGCGGATTGTACTTCACATTCCTTATTTGCTTTGACGAAATCACAATATTAAAGTAACCCGTTATTACGATTCTAGATCAATATATTTAAATATATTAGTGACCAGTAATATTATTCGTGTATTATTATAATATTATAACGTTCGTTAATGTTTCCATACATAACGATATTCTATATGTTCTACTAATATTTGCATCGTCTGTAAAATAATAAATATATAATGAATTGTAGTATCAATGGAAACATATCAGTCATAATTAATTATAATTAATAATTAATAGAAATATGTTATATTATATAACTTATGTTAGCATAATTATTATATACTATCATGGAGACTTCTTCGGTGACGTATGGATCATTAATGACCAATTGGTATTATACAACTTTTATAAAAAAAATATGAGTACATAGCGTACTCTATCTATATATATATAGTAATACAATTTCCGTATCAGTCATTTTATAAATAATATGTCGAATATGCTATAATAAAAGTACTCTGTTAGTATTGCAGTGCCCATAAATGCCTTTTATTTAGTTGGCCATATATCAGCTGTCAAATTTACATGTTTATTTTAAATCGATGATATTATTTATTTCTATGAATTTATCATTGATTAGTTTTTCCATTGTGTACCTGTACGTTATTATTAAAGCGTTTGGGGATTTCCTAAAACCTGGTATATGTTATATTTTATTTTCACATTTAAATATTGTTTATAGCCTATTATATAAAAAATAAATATATGTAAACGTCCTTTTGAAGTTATATAATGTCCTTTCGATGTAGGCTTAGTGTTTTTTTTAAATATTGTCAATGACGTGTTGAGCAATTACTACATCAATATATAACTCCATAAAAAACATCTAGGCATTCGTTATCCAATTTAGATGCGACATAATTCAAGAATCTCTTAATATAGCGATTATATTTACAAATAGTATTTATAATTATCATTTGTAGATCTTTTGATGCTTTTCTATTTTTATTGAATTCTTAGGAAGGAAAGTTGATCTCATCCGTTGAATGATTCAATAATGAAGTATTTTCGATTTATTATTAAATAAGATATTGGACATTCTGAGTATCTAAGCATACCCATATACAATCCAATAGATACATTAAAAATTTGTTTACTAGTTTAGATGAAAAATATAAATGATAAATAGAAAATACTAATTGACATATAAATGTATTAATCATAAATATGATAATACATGTAATTACGTTTTTTAATTAATAAACTACTTGCGAGATAAAAAAATAAGTATCAAACAAATTATTTAGACTAATTTAAGTATATTATTATTCAATGGCGATACTAAATATAAAATAGTGATAGTTTTTCTTCTGTAATCGTTAATCTAAATATAGAACCTGAATGTCCTATTACGAAAATTAAAGAATCTCGTCAATACTTCAATATATATTTATTATCATAGTACATAATTTACTAATGAATAATAGCCTGATATGGAATACACTCTTAACTGTTGTGAGAATGCATTACTATCGCAATGCATAGCAATATAACTAGTTTAGTCCATATTGACCACACAATCTCAATGCGTCCGTCACAGTAGTTAGAAAGCCTATATTAAAACCCATATATCAACCATATTTTCCCGCGACTTCGCACTTGGTAGAACAGAAAAAGAGTTACTAATTGAATTCGAACTTGAAACGAGAATGGTGATCGTAGGATTATTACTGACTGCCGAATACTACGATTTTACTTGCTCTTCGTACATATGCACCCGTGGATTTGAGATAAGTTCAAGAGGTCAAAAGATATATGGACAATCAATGGATGAATTCAATTAGCCTCTTCTATCCGCTCAACTATTTCTTAAATTGCAGAATATTAGCTAAAGTAAACTGTGATTATCATCACATCCGTCCGGTTGAAATCAATATACTTAAATCAATCATAACACACTCTACTATTATAGTGTTATCCATATATTAAATCTATATATTAAATACTATGCTATTAACTATAGCAATATTATAATGTATGATCTAATTTATGATTAGTGAAGTATATATATTATTTTCTAATTTCATATATTTGTATAAACAATTAATTTTCGGCAAGTATAAATCTCTATTTTAATCTAATTATTTTTATTTTTATTTATTACATTTAGTTTCAATTCGTTTTGTTTACATTGTATTTTTTTAGCAAATCAATTAAAACAATAAACTATATATATTCTTTTTCATATAATCTATAAAATACAACTAGAATGTATATGCAAATACAAAGATCATTTCCAAATTACCAAGACAATAAAACACTTATTTAAGTATAATCAGATGTAATGAATTATGATATCCTCTCTTTTTGGTCATATGTTAACAATATAACCACAATATAAAATACCTAGATATAAATATCCGAGAAAAACATAAAACGTAGAAAATATTTAAATCACAATCTACTACGCAATAGTAATTATATCTTTAAATTATCCGAAGTTTCTTTTCGAGCTAATGGAAGTATATTCTATATAGACACATAAACATATATAAACATATATAAACATATATAAACATATATAAACATATGTAAACATATATAAACATATATAAACATATATATATATATATATATATATATATATATATATATATATTATTTTAACTATAGTTTTTCTCATTTATATTTTTATAAAATACCTGGATGGTTTCCATGGATACGAATCAGAGGAATTACTATCAATGTTAATTAAGATATAATTAGTCAATTTTTAATTATTTTCTGTATTCAACTTTTGTTGAATATATTAACTGCCGGTTGCAATCGAACCACTTGCTATTTATAAAAGTCATAATTCTACAATTTGTTGTCTTATGCTTAGATGGTGTAGTTTATAAAAAATCTGCCAAATATTCATATAATAATTATAGTTAACATATATGATAATATATATATATATATATATATATATATATATATATATAATATATCGGACCTAACGGAATTTAAAATTAAATAACAATACATAATATATTATAACATATATTTATTTATTTAAGAAATCGGAAACAGGTTACACAAAAGTAAATATAAATAAATGCTATGTATGATATAAGAACATATGATATAAAATAGATTATAAAACAGATTATAAATTTAAGACATATCTCCAATGAAATTTACAGTTCAAAGGTATTAATATATTTACGAATTACAAATATTTTAAAAAGTGTATATATAAGTTTAATTATGGAATATATCTTGCGATACGTTAATTAATGTACACTTACTTATTTCATTTGGTATTGTGTAAGTTAATATTGTTATTAAGTAACGTGTAAGTAATTTCAAGTTAATTTAAGTTATTTAGTAACAAAATAATATATCACGTATATTTATTTTTGAAATATTATGTAGATACTTATATTACAATGCTAAACATGGTATTTTAATTGGAATATGCATTGCGGGATTCTCCAATATATACCTATTTAATATTTTAATGCGATTGATAATCAATTATTAGATAATATGCGAATTACACAATACATTATTAGATGGTTTCTATAGAAACAGATTGGATTACTTCTATGTATCCGTATTACGAATTTATTGTTTATAAGATATACATTTATATAATATAATAGTTTATTTTACATATATTGTATATAATATATATAATATATATATATATATATATATATATATATATATATATATATATATATATATATATATATTATATATACATACATTAAGTGAAATACTATACTATACTGTAAATGCATTATATGGCTTACTTTATTATAACCATAATACGTTGTAATTTGATATGGCGAATTATTTTAAGAAAGGCTAACCTTACTACATTAAAGGTTAGCTAAAGCTGCATCTGTTTTCGAAATAATTAAGACTACATGCTTAGGGTTAAAAAGACAGATCGAAACAAATCTGAGAACAATGCCAGTTGTATATATCGTATATATATCGTTAACTCTAGTTGAGAAAGGTAACGGAATTGGATTGCTAATATATGTTATATTGAACATCGATAACCCACTATAGTTACCATTGGGAAGCCAGAATATAAATATAACATCTATTCACTGTTTATTTTTGGATCTTAAAACTTTGATAAAGTAAAATAGTGACGAAACATGGAATAGTATAATAAAAACTTAATAGTAAGCTTAAACTTAAATAGTAAGCAAACACTCATATTAGTAGATATATCTCACAATATAACTGCACCTATATTATTAACCACGAACACTTATAATGAGACAATACAAAGTTAGGCAACGGTAATGCATAAATTTCATAATATCGGGAAGATGAATTTTCCATATTTAAAGGAAAATAATTATTCAGAACAATTCTCATGCGTGAAAAGAAGAGATTTATATTCGTATCCATGTTGAATACCAGCATATCTACAGAAACCGGTGCAAATTACTAGGGTTGTAAATGATACCCAAAGTCAAAGTTTCGAAACAGTATCAAATGCTAAAATCAAAGTTTCGAAACAGTATCAAATGCTAAAATCAAAGTTTCGAAACAGTATCAAATGCTAAATTCAAAGTTTCGAAACAGTATCAAAAACTAAAATCAAAGTTTGGTTTGGTTTGGAAAAATGAGTGTCATAATTAATAAAAACTAATTCAGCCAATCATTGATTACTAATTGAGTTCATAATATAAATCTCAAATCAATATAATTATTTATGTTATATAAATCTATGATTAATAAAATATTCATTTGTATTTTGCATTTTTGACCTTAGGTCAATTTTTATTGACTGCCAATAAAAAAATGTATCAAAATTAATTTTAATTACAAATAAACTCCATGAAGTTATTTATGACTTTATTATTTAATAAAGATCATAAATGTATCAGTTCGGGTTCGAGTTCGTAATTTTTAATATATCAAAGTATCAGTTCGGTTCGGTATCAAAATATGAAAGTATCAGTTCGGGTTCGGGATCGTAATATATTGAATTACAAATTATCAGTTCGGTATCAAAGTGTTAAAGTATCAGTTCGGTTTTATTTACAACTCTACAAATTACGTAAATATCATTTCAAAGTAAAAGCTAATGACTTATCAATAGATAAATTGAGCAATTTGGAACCATATTATTCAAGGTTTCATATGAAAGGTCTAGATAACTCTACGATACTCATCTATGAGTTATTTGATTTGTCAAGTAGGCCAAAGTGTATTTTGGTTAAAAGTTAAAAGTTTCTTTCATAAGGATAATATTATAAAAAATCATTGATCTAATAATATTAATATTAATAATGAATAATTTTATAACTATTAACTTTAATAAGTTTGAGCATATTAAATACATTCCGTTAGATCTGACAATATACGAATATATATATTATTTAAAATAGCATTGGTTATCGACTGAATTTGTGTACTGTATTTAAAAACTATACTATAAATTACAGATGGTATGGTGGCGCATAACGCAATGATATAATTATAAATCGAGACATAAATCATTTGGAGGTGTATTTATTATTTGAAAAAACTCTATTTATCATATTACATATATCATACCATCTGATTGACTAGTGTGGGTACACAATTCATAGTCGTGCAACTTACTATATAATTAATGTATACTTGACATATGTATGCATAATTTTAGCATTACATTAATATATATATATATATATATATATATATATATATATATAATAGATGATATCAATAGTAATAATAATACTAACAATTAAAATTTTATATTTTCTGAATAATGTCACGTCTAATAACATGATATTATCACATGAATAAAGCTTGTTCCAGATAGTTTTTACACGTGAAAGTGTATAAACGAATAACTCTTCACGGTTGGACCTTATCATTCATACTACATATACACATGATGCCAATAACAAAATAACTTGGATATTTATAAATTATAAATATATTTTAACTGTTATTTCTTTTATACATAATCAAATATCTAAATAATAGAAGTAAATAATTACACTATACATTGGAATTATTTAAAAGAAAATAAATAGCATTTATTAGATCAATACCGTAACAGAATCAATGTACATTTTATAACCTTAACTCATATATATTAATAAATTTCAATTATATAATAATAATAATAATAAACAAAAAGAAATGTTAAAAGATCCACAGCTACTAATAATTATAATCCAATATGTTTTCCAATTCATGGAACTCTCTCATTTGTTTAAAAATAAGGGTATTGTGGAATAAAACAGAATTCAGGTTTAATTTAAACAACCCTTCTGGAAATTACATGGAATTAAAAAAATAAATAGAAATTAAATAAGACTGATAAATAGATAAATAATCAGAAATGTATGTAAAGTTCTTCATACTCTTTTACTAGATATAAGAAATTTACTTATATTTATATACCAGAATCTTTAATTCGAATATTCAATATTATTATAGATTTCTTTGTCTGATAATATATATATATATATATATTACACAATTATTAAAAAATTAAATTAGTTAAATCATGAGATTCAGATTATCTGTCAGTTGAATACCTAACATATTATTCTATAGCTATTATTAATATAATAATTTGTTTACTAATAACTAATATTTTTTGTACATTTTGAATTCTCTGAATTATTAATTACTCTTCTATATATATACCCTATAGGGTATGTAAAAGATTATTAATCATGATATAAAGTACAAATAAATGTTATAGTGATTATATATTAATATTGTAGTCTATAAACAAATGTTATAGTGATTATGGTAATTAAAGACCCATATGTCAACCAACTACCAAATGTAAATTAATAGAGAGTGAGCTATACAATCAATTATTTAAATATCTACATACAAACCTAAATAAATTGTATTTTAAAATAAGTTGTTGTACAGAGTTGTGAGTTAGTGCCTTATTTAAATCAAGAAATGTCATCTATAAGGTTAATTAGAAGAAACCTACCAATGTACTTAACTGGTGTACTGGTACAGATATTTATCTATTTTTGTGATATGTGAAAACATATATAATAAATGATATATAGGAAACATATCTTTAAAACGTAATGTTTCAAACGGATAAAGAAAGGAAGTATGGAATAACACAATTAATCACTATAATATAACACATAGATATATATATATATATTAACTAATTAATTGAATATTTAAATATCATTAAATCTGGATATTGTTTAACTGTATAATAGATACTAATTTATATACTATTTTCCATGGTGATTATATATCCTTATTTTCTTCTTTACTAAAATATGTACACAAATCACTGAATTCATTTGATACTTTTGGAAAAAATGACTAGATTATTTTTTAAATTGCTTTATTCAAAATTAGTGATACTTCATGTATAAGCGAATTTTAGATTCCATAAAATGTATTAATAATATTAACTAATATAATATAAAAAATACTATTACATACAATTATATCATCATTATATTTTTTTGTAGAATTATCCGATTAAATAGACATAATTAATACAATTTGTGATATTGAAAGTAAAAGCTATTACTTTTGAATTAATTTAATGTTATGTTCTATTCGCGTAAAAATAGTTTATTATTTAGATTTTACTCACTAATTGATTTTAATAACTTATGGTTGCCACATAAAAACATTAGTATTTTACCATTGTTACATATAATAATTGATTTGGTGAATTTATTATAATAGGAAAAGAAAAGACTTATCATTAATATATTTTAATAATAATATTGTAAACTTCACCATTAAAAAACGTAAATCTTTTATTTCTATACTCTAGAATTGTTTTGTGTCCAAATGAATTTATATAAAAATATATTGATATATAATATTCTTATACAATAACTACAACTATCTGAAATGTATTTATATATACTAGTCTTAAATATTATCTAACTATCCTACTTTATATATATATATATATATATATATATATGCATATATATATATATATATATATATATATATATTTATATTTATTTATTTATTAACTACATGTAAATAAAAGGTAACACATATAATGGATGCTATCAATTTTAATAACATAATTGTTATTACCAGTAAAACCAAATGTAATCGTTTTTTATTGACATTATATAATTGTCGACAATTGTAAACAATTAATGTCGGTAGAGTAAATATATTTTAATTTTGTATTAAAATATATCAATTACTTGGGGGATATTCCCTAATATAACGAGATAAGTTATAACAAGTCACGGACACTATATGTTGTTTAAATGTAAGTTTATCTTGAATAAGACATTCAACAAGAGATAATGAAGTTCGGTGAATATAAAAAGATATAGGACTGTTGTAGAGACGCATTTGAGATTAGTTAATCAGATATATAGAATAACTTATTTTGAAATCAAGGATTTTATGAAAAGTTAAAATTGATAAAAATAGGTTTAGACTTCAGTCAAGTTAGTAGTTACTTGCATATTAGCATTGATAATGTATTCATAATGATTAATAAGAAGTAAATATCTTCAGATAAATATACTTAAACCATAAGATGATATCTTATATTAGAAGAAATATAGTTTGGTTATTGATAATTTATGTAATAGCATTATAACACATCTTCTTTTTTTACATAGTTTGATTTGATAAACTGATAAGCAACTTATAAACGTGTAGTAACTTAGGGCAACTTATAAAATGATAATACATTATTGCTGGACTTATTTATTAATAATTATAATACCAATATTTGTGATATTCATTTTAAGATCCACTATTACTAAATTTAGTATATTATAAGATATTAAATTAGTTTTCGATTTTTATAAAAATATAGTTATATGTCTTGTTTACATTATCATGTATGGTAGAAAACTATATCGTATAACTACCTACTACCTAAACTACCTACTAATACATTGCAATGTGTAAACAAACGTACCAGGTACCGAGTGAGGTAACAGTAAAATACTGCTTGTAAAATACTTTCGTATGTTACAAAAATTATTAGTTCAAATTATTAAACCACTCGGATTGTCTGCCGAGTAGTAAAAGTATTGCATACCTATGTACACCTACAACATAATCTCGGTAATGTCCTTATTGCGTAACATAATTTGTAAAGTTTTAACTAATTTGTAATGCATGAAAGAATATTAGAAATTTATTACATAATTCTTATTGCTGAGTCAGCTTATGTGAGCGCAGCTCGGCGACGTAAATATTAACGTTAATATTAATGAATACACTTGTATGTAGTAAATGACGGTATACCATACGGTGTACAACCTGTACAATGTACAGTGTACGGTGTACAGGTTAGTGTACGGCATTGTACGCCGAACACTAACCGATCTCGACACTTGCTGACCTTTGCGTACACTCTTGGTTTCCTGCAGCACTCCGAGTCTGTTCTCCGCTACCAAGTGCATCCCTTTACTCGTAATCAGTTGCGCGACGGTGTAAGGTTCGGTCAGGCAACTAAACGCAACGGCAGCCGAGGAGACTTCGAAATAAACTCTACGGACGTGAAACTCGGCTTCAAATACGAACTTTCGCCAACATATCGCAGGGCTCTACCGTAATACGACATACTAGTTATAGTTGATGGCTCATCTTCGTGCATTATGGCTGTTTGCCTACAATCCACATCTACTGCCCTATAGGAATAGCTTAGGTACTAAAGCTGGACGTAATTCACTTTGTAAAGTAGATTTTTATCCGGACATGGGTACTTCGATTATTCAAAAATATAGATTGCTTTCACTTCGGGTACAATTCTACAAATGATATACAATATACACTATGCAGTGTATAGTGTATATTGTTACAATATACATAGTGTATAGTATACACTATACATTATATAATCTATTGTATAATAGTGCATTGTATCCAAATCTCATGTACATATATCTTAAAGATTAGACCTTACCTAGGTAATATTTGTTTGAGAAATGGAATGAGATACAGTATACCTAATACAGTATACTACATACTGTATAATATACATTGACCAATAAATGTCATACTACGTACATTACACACACACCTTAACATTTATATATATATGTAAGACATAAACCTATACTATTTCTCAATGATGATTATATATCGATTCCATTACGTAGATGAGATCTGCGACCACCTACCATGACATAGGTAGTTGTTTATAAATATATTTTAAAAAATATACCTACAGGCAATTTCTAAAAATGATTACGTTGTAATATAAAAATTAGTATTTAATGATAGAATTTATTTTCTTGAATATAAATTCATTAAATTGTTCATCAAATTAACTTTAAAAGTAGACACTTTTAAAGTGAAATGAACACGGTGAGATAGAACATTACCAGACTTCATAATTGATATATTTTGAATCAGGTAAATAAATGTAATATAAAGTAATCATAGGAAATGTTACATATCAACTGCTTTATGTGAAATTATAATATAGGTGAAGTGATTAGGAAGGTATTAAAAGCAATATATAGAAATGGCAGTCTATACACAGTATGAACAAAACTCTGGAATAAAGAATATCTTATAAATAAAATAAATGATTTAAAAGCAGTAAATAATAATTTATTAACAAATATTGTAATATTGTAAAATTGGAAAATTTGATGATGTAATGTTGCATAAATTAGGGACGTTGGAAATTCACAATTTCGGAGTAGAGCATTTCTGAAAACAAAATAATTTTATGATTATAAAAATACATAAATTAATAAATTATTTAATAATTAAATACAAAAGAATGAATAATTAAATTACTGATTAATTATCAATTTAAAAATATGATTTAAATGTATTAGAAAAATATAATTTAAAAAATATTTTCTAACCTTTCCATTTAGAGACCGGTAGATCCTTTTCATCATAAACAGAATGGTTGTAATCTCTGGGAGGAAGCTGTGGACAAATAATTAAACATATTGTTGTAAAAAAGGTTGAATAGGTTGAACAAAAACTAAAAATAAATATTTTCAATAATAAATATAAATTATTTTTAGAATCAAAAGTTTGCAAAAATCAAATTAATTGAATTATTAATCAAGATTTCGATAATCGGAATTACAAATTTTTAAAAAGGGAATTTTTTTTGTAATAAAATTATAATAATTGATGGAATCAATTATTATGATTTTAATACAAAAATACCCATTTTTATAAATGTTATTTGAATATAGGTGTAATAGGGAGTAAATAGTAAGCGAGATGGGTAGTAGGATGAGGGTATTAGGGAGATAGAGGGAAGGTAGTAGGAGGTAATAGGGAGCTAGTAGGGTTGTAGAGCTGTATTGGAATAACGGGGAGATATTAGGGAAATAGTTGAGAGGAAGTGAGGTAGCGGGAAAGAGGTACTAAGCAGACCGCGGGTAGTAGGGAGGTAGCAGCGAAGAGTGGGGAGGTTAAGGCAGGGTAGCACTAACCCCGTTCACCTCACTATCCTCGTACCACACTTTAATATAAGGGTGTTGTAATGCCTCATCCACGGAGATTCTCTTCGTAGGGTCGATTACGAGCATCTTGGCGAGTAGATCACGCGCCATATTTGACTAGATAAGGCGGGATAGGTCGTTAACAATAAGGAAGATGGGTTGGGATACTGAACATTAAAAGGTGAGAACAGACAAAGGAATTTATATAAAAATTAAAATATTTTCAATTTCATGAAAGTTACTTAATCTATAAATCATTTACTTAATCTATAAATGATTTACATACAATTGATTCACTTTTATCTAGGCACTATTTTAATCTAGAGCTCTTACAAAGTTTTTTTTTCAACTTTATTGAAAATATCCAATTAAAATTCACGATAAAACATATTTAAAAATGACCATTATTGGTATGGTAATTATTTTATCCAAATTATTGAGAATTTTTCTATTAAAATAATTTGCATTCAATGAATAAATTACGTAAATAATAAAAACTCCATAAAATATGAAATCATTAATATTTATTGATACATTGTATATAACCAATATCATGTTTACAGCCTTACATTATGCATTTGATTAGTCATTTTGATCTATTTGATACGGTTCTCAGGAATTGTTTATTTATAAATTAAAAATCATTTTTACTACACTTTTACATTTCACTAATATGTATAGTGTCTGTTCACAAATACAAAGAAACAATAGCGAATATACATGCATATACAATATCCTACGCACTTTCGATAATTTATTATATATATTAGAATATATATAGAGTATTATATCTAGAACAAATATTATTATTTCAAATAAAAGAATTCAAAAATGTTTGCTTACAATTCAAAATAAAAGTATTCGGAATGATATTGGAATTCGAAATATAAATATGCTGTAGCATTAGAGTCTTTGTATATGAACTATCACTTCGTATTATCCACCATATCTTCAACATTCGTCGCTACAATAGCTTCTGATGATGTATGTATTACATAACATGTGGTTGGGGTAGATTATTTAAATGAACTATTAATTATGATATATCATAATTTGATGATAATGAATTTCTAAGTTATTATGCTTATGAGTATATAAATATATTATAACATAATTCTATGCTAGAGTCATGTTCTCATATGATTGTTTTCGCTTATTAAATAATAACACAATTAATATGTAATGATTAATAATTTATTAATAATGGTTAATAAGTTATAAGGAATATATAAATAAAGTATATTGTTATATAAATGTTACATAAAGCCTTTTTACATATACTATTTTTTATACACTGTAAATGCAAGTTGATTTTATTCGTATTAATTAATTATTATATTAGATCAATAATTAATTTATATTATTGATTTATTATAATTTCCATAATGAATTAAATATGAAATATCTATAGGAATAAATTAAATAAAATTTCAATTTTACTCTTTCATTATTTTGATTATAATATTATGTTCATTTTAATCATATTTCATATTTATAGCTACATACAAAAAATGTTTAAATATCGATTTTCTCAAAAGGATAATTAAAATTCCTGGAATTAACTTTCCACGCGATACACACCCTTACAGTGCCCCCACTCGTCACTCTACTCCCCTATACCCCCTATACTCCACTTATACAACCTAGCTACATGGACGAGTCGAGTACGGTTGGGTACATTCTAGTCTCCATACGTAATGTAGAGTACTTCGCGAGTTTGAGTAACTTACGCTTTCATGAATTTAATTTTGAAAAAGCAACATTTAACAGTAACAAATTTAAAGTAACAAATGAAACAAAAATAATGGTTTAAAAATCTGTGTCCAAATTTGTTGTGCTTATTTTCATAGTATTTTCACAGTACAAATTGAAAAAGACTATATTCATTTAAACTATAAACTGTAATATAATGTTACTACGTTGACAGAATCAAAAAGACGGCAAGTCTTTGAGAAATTGATTGTTGATTACATAATACTGTAAATTATGAAGAATAACTGAAATGGTAATAATAAATAATTCTCATGGGAATAATCGAAAATGAGTTAAAAGTTTATTAATGTGGATTAGTTTAATATATTGATTAGTTTATTATTTTGTTAAAGAACTTTACTAAATGTTTAGATATTTAAAAGATGTTAGCATTAAATATTAGTGAATAATTATTAAATATCTAAATTTTGTATTTATTTTTATATCTCTTGGAGGATACTTGTAAAAATAATATAAATACTTATTCATAAATAGTAATAACTATAATTTCTGATAAAATATTCATTACAAGGGCGCAATTTTGAATTTTAATCGTGTTCTTCAATATTGCCAATAATAAAAGTTGTATTTTTCGCTTGAATATCGTCGAGGTACAATTTATTATAAAAGATTTTTTCGAATAATTATCAATTTTTTTTTGAAATATCATAAAAATGACTAAACTAAACTAAACTATGAAAATGATTTACTAAAGGGTCATTCAAACAAAGCTTTTTACAGCTTTTTACGCGACTTTAAGCTGCTTTTATGTGGTTTTAAAAACGATCGCAATTTAAAACTTGTTCACGCTTGAAAAAAATTTACTTTAAGCGAAAGTAAATATGCCCATATTTAAATTGTAAATACAATTTATAAACAAACCATAACATTAAAATTTACAATAGAATCTATACTAAATCACATTGTATACGATCTATTACTATTGTTATAATATGTAAATCATCGAGGGGTATATAGAAGGAAGAGGTTATGACCCCGTAAGGTCGTACACTCTTCATTCTATTCCTTCCTAAAATGGTCGGCTATTTCGTAATAGGTTTTATTTCTGGTGTTCTATTTCTACATTCCTTCGAGGACACATTTCACATCGAAATACGCCTGAATTATTTCTGTAAAAATACTAATATCCATTATACTTTGAATAAATAAAATATTTAGTAAATACAACACAATAGATATATTTCAACAATTTGATTGGCATAAATCAACAAAAAAAATAATCTGTCAATCGATAAAAGGTCAACCGATTGGGAAACTAGTAGAAGCGAGAGCTTTAAGTTAGAAACATTGGACACGTTCTATTTGGATTACGCTGTAAACACTCTCGTAAGATATTGGACATATCCGAATTCAACTTTATCCAACTTTAATTGCACCTCGTAAAGCAGACGTCCAGCTGACGTCCATCTTAAGTCCAGCTGACGTCCAGCCGACGTCCAGCTGACGTCCAGCTGACGTCAAGCCTACGTTCAGCTGACGTCCAGCTGACGTCCAACTGACGTCCAGCTGACGTCCAGCTGACGTCCAGCTGACGTCCAGCTGACATAAAGCAGACGTCCAGCTGACGTCCAGCTGACATAAAGCCGACGTCCAGCTGACGTCCAGCTGACGTAAAGCCTACGTCCAGCTGACATAAAGCAGACGTCCAGCTGACGTAAAGCTCTGCGCGAATGACGCTTACGAGAATAATTGCCAGTAAATATTAAACTGCGGCATTTGTGGCATTTGGGGGCATTTGTGGCACCCCGAAGCCCTCCGTACAAACATTCAGAGTTTCGTGTTCCTCGCAGTTCCTCGGAAAAAGTTGGTCCGGGAAGAGAGTTCTCATGTGCTGGGCGGGGTAGAAAGGCCGTCGTCGAACATAATTGATCACACTTTCCTGAGGGGAGGAACGAGGAAAGTATTTAGTTTGTGGAATACACTTCTATATGCAAGTATATCAAAATATATATGTATTAACAAAAAACACCATAAAATATAACGACGAAAACTATATATTATATAATATTACTATTATAAATACTTAATTTATTAAATTTACAATATAAATTAAAATATATAACTTAAAAATTAAAATTGTATAAATGATATATATTATTTATATGAACTAGTTTCTCATTATTGGGTAAAGGAAGGAGAAAGTTAAATAGAGTTTACTTTTGAGCAGTAAAATCAATTAGCTGATCGAGAAAGTACAATTTTTCATTCATTTAGTTATATTTCATTCAATATTTAGTGATTATAATTGATTACTATCAAATATAAGTTTCCTAAATACCTGAAGTGTAGCAATGAATTGGTCGTCTGGAGTACCGAGCTTTTCAATGATCTTTGACCATTGGTCAATGTCTGGAAATAAAAACATCTGTTAACATTGGAAGGTCAGCTTGAATGGTTTTTGGTCAGCATCTTTATACATTTCTCATGCATGTAATTGTAGCGTAGTAGTTTTTCAACAATGCATAACAGAATTGATTAATATATTAATTGTAATCCTATAAATCATATAGTTATCATAATATTGGATATTCAAGTAATATAAATAATAAAATCAGTATTTTCATAAATATATATAGAGAATTATTTTATATTTCAAGAAATTATTTAAAAATATTATTTCTATTGAATAAACAGAATTAATGTGTAAAAAGTTAATAGCCAAATAATTTGGTCATTATTTTAATAATTTAGCAAATAAATTGTTCAAAAAAAGATTCTACAAATAAATGTATAGAATATTAAAGAAACGTTTAACAAATTATTTCCTTTTATTTATTAATAAAGTTATTACCTAAGACAATAATGACCGACTGGTCATCACCAGTTTAAATTTCCTCGTTAATAAACATCAAACTAACGATCTCTGCCAGGAAATAAAACTTGTTCTCCAATCATTTCTCCCATGATGCAACCCACTGACCAAATATCCACATTCTGTGTATACGCGATTCCTAGAATCACCTCAGGTGCCCGGTAATACCTGGAAGGAATTCGAGAATAGCAAATCAAATGACATACGGAGAACTGCACTGTTCAGTACAGAGATGTTGTTTAGTACAGAGATGTTGTTCATTACAGAGATGTTGTTCAGTACAGAGATATTGTTTAGTACAGAGATGTTGTTCAGTACAGAGATGTTGTTCAGTACAGAGATATTGTTCAGTACAGAGATGTTGTTTAGTACAGAGATGTTGTTTAGTACAAAGAAGTTGTTTAGTACAGAGATGTTGTTTAGTACAGAGATGTTGTTCAGTACAAAGAAGTTGTTTTACAAAGAAAATGAGGGTCGGCGTAACATTCGAATTTGATTTTATTTACTAAATATTGTTATAATAAAATATATCGAATTATCTTTAAAAAGATTATATTTTGTCGCATAAAAGTGCATCAATTATGCATTTTAATCATAATCCTGTGAAAAGTGAGTGTGTGATATTTTATTAATTTAAAAAATGTCCTAAATTATTGTTAATTATTGTACTCAAAATTTCAATTTTTTTTTAAATATTGCAATAATTATAATAATAATTTGTCGTATACATGGATTTAGCTCTATACGTATGCTATACAATGTATAGTATACGTGATATAAATGTATATAATATTATTGTAAATAAATTATTTATTTTCTAGTAAAATTATCACTTGACAAGACCTTTCTTTTTATAAATATTAATTACTATGTTGTCTTTCTCTAGCAAACCTAGAAAACTAATACAATGAAGTAAAATTACCAGAGATTGATAAATATATAATAAACTTTGATATATTGAATTATATATAGAAAATAATATATAAAGTATCTCCACAATGTAAGAAATTTGATTATTTTGAAAATGTTGAATTTAATTTGATATTTCTATCATACGATAAATGTTTAATGATATTATGTACTAATAATAATATATTTAATAGACACTAAATAAATAAACAATTAAATTAGTATAAACAGTCGTATTATTGTAAGTAATTTGTCAGTTAATCGCAAGAATAACAAAAACTGTGGCACAAGCAAACAAAAGTTGGCTGTAAATTCAGGTGAAGATTGTCTTCGAGGTAGAAAAATCGGTTTCGACATTCAATTTCGGGGAGTAAGTCCACGTCAACCTCAGCTGTCAGTCGTCGGGAATCTAATTGAGCTTAGCATTTAGGCTGGAGTATCTTACATGCACACTTACAAGAGTAGGGAAAAGGTAATTCGGAAATAAAAGGCTACATTCAGTTATTGTGTTGGAATTGTAATTATTTATTATTTTCCTATATATTATTATTATCTGCTTTAACTATCTATTATATATTCATTTATAATATTTATATATATTATATTATTATGTATTAAACAGTAGTTAATGACGATACTCTTATGTATAACAAGAAAATAATTGTACAAATTTAGAAGCTTATATCTCAGAACATTTTATTCCATTTTTTTAAATTGATCATTTTGACACCTTCGATAATTCTTTACGAAATTTTCATAGTATCTCGATTTCAACAAATATATTTGTTACAATATCCAATCATTTCAAACTACGCATAATTTAGTTATTATATCATAGTTATCATTTTGTAATCCAATTTTTCCTTATCACATTGTAAACGCAGCAAAGATTACACCGACCATTAATATAATAAGTTGGATATAATAAACGTGGGAAAATATGCTAAAATATGATATCAACTGCTACTTCTTAGCTAAAGTCGAAATACTTTCTGTACGTATTCGTACCCATTAAGAGTAGGTCAGAAAATCATTTAAATAACTAAATAAATCTAAATCACAAGATACATAGACAATAAGCTATTACAAAGAATTATAATCATCTAATAAAGATATATTATAAATAAAATATTAAAATATAACAGATATAATACATATACGAAAAATGAATACAAAAATATTGATTTGTATATAATATTCTTAACAATATGAACTAGAAAAGCAACCTGTACACTCGAGAGTACAAGGAGGACCATACGAGGGAGTTTTCATACTAGACTTCAGAATAAGAAAATTCATCAATTCAACGTCAATTAAAAGAAATTTTGAATCTCCTACATTTAGAATTTGTATAATATTGTATATTAAATAAGATAAGTAATGCAATTTGTACTTAAACTATTTGAACTTTACCAAAGAAAATAGAAAATTATAAATCAAAACTATTCTTACGATTTTAACCAAAATAAAACATGTAAAATATTTTATAGTGATGAGTTATAATCAGATGAATAGAATCATATGAAATCATATGAAAAAATTCATATAATAGTTTGTATGCTTTTACAGGAAATCATTTTCATTTAGAATTTTGACTTATTACTAAAATATATGATTTAATTTTAACAAAATTTAAAAAATAGAAATTATAAAAAAGTTTAAATGTATTTACATTTAAAAAAATTAATTAAATTAAAAAACAAATTAGAGGGTAGTTTTAATGATTATTTTAGTTTCTGTAGAATAATAATCGATGTTTTTCAAAATTTGTTTATTTGATCAATTGAATTTTACCTTACATCGCATATTCTAGTTTACAATTTATTATTGATTTTTTCTATTTTTACATTAAAAAAATATAATGTCCATTCTCTCCCATAAGATATATTTGAGAATCAAATGATTTATTGAATATAAATAATGACGGGGGTCATATGTGCTATACAGGAAAATGCATCGGGTTGATGCGCGATATAGAGATAGCATATCAAATATAGGGGATATCGTTATGGTTTACGGTGATTTAAGGAACCTGGTGACAACGTAAGGAGTCATCATGAACTCATTGCAGGCGGTCCTAGCCAAACCAAAGTCGAGAATCTTCAGCGAACAGTCGGCCTTCACAACGATATTCGACGGTTTCAAATCCTGCGAGCAGTTGGTCGGGAGGGACGTGGGAAGAGGTCGAGACTGGGCGCAGGACTCGACGAGCAAATGCGGGTGTAAATGCCGGTCAGACGAAACAGAGGAGAGTAGCGGTGAGTATGGAGATTCGAAGAGCAGAGATTCGAAGAGCAGAGATTCGAAGAGTAGAGATTCGAAGAGTAGAGATGCATGGAGGGAACGAGAGAATACTGAGATACGGCAATAGATTGAACTTGAAATGAAATGTAATATGAAATTTAAGGGCGACAAACAAAATTCAAATAAAACTCAAATAATCCGTTATAACTATTAATACTTATTTATTATCGAGATCAATTGCCTCCTAAAACATATAAACAAAACACTTACACTAACTCTGGAGGTAAACATGCAGTCAGCTATACGAATATTTAGTGATGTAGATACATGATATGATGATGAGAGAAAACTAATAAATCTTAAACTATTGTCATTGACTGGTTAGAGGTATGACTCACATAAATACTTTATGACTCATAGATATACCTTATGACTCATAGATATACCTTATGACTCATAGAAATACCTTATAACTCATGAGTGCAGAGACGGGAAAGGGAAACAATAATTCAAATCATATTGTGAGAGCGTATGTGTGTGTGTATGTGTGTGTGTGTGTGTATGTGTATATGTGTGTGTGTGTGTATGTGTTTGTGTATGTTACAAAGAAAATAAATCCAATATTGAATATTGCTATGAGAATTAAAATTGTAATTCCTAGATTATAGTTTACGATATAATATTTTAAAATATTAATTATATATATATATATTATTGTGTACAATATAATATATAATAGTATGTATATTATACATGTATATTAAAGTTTATAATATATTATTTAATACTATTTACTACATCTGGGTATATATTTAAAATCATATGAGAAGTCATTTAAAATCATATAGAAATACAAAAATAAAATTCATGCATCTCAATCTCAATCTAGCTACCCTTTTACACACACACACACATCCACACACACACACAAACACAAACACATACACACATACACACAAACAAACACACACACACACATATATTTATATATATATGTAAATATGCAATTTCTATATAGTAAACTTACATTACAAAGGATACTACTATCTTTTAAATCTTTTAAAAATCTGACAGATATTAAATACACATAAGTCTAATCCTAAATCTAAACACAAGTCTAAACATAAGTCTAAACACAAGTCTAAACACAAGTCTAAACATAAGTCTAAACATAAGTCTAAACATAAGTCTAAACATAAGTCTAAACATAAGTCTAAACATAAGTCTAAACACAAGTCTAAACACAAGTCTAAACATAAGTCTAAACATAAGTCTAAACATAAGTCTAAACATAAGTCTAAACATAAGTCTAAACATAAGTCTAAACATAAGTCTAAACATAAGTCTAATCCTAAGTCTAAACACAAGTCTAAACACAAGTCTAAACATAAGTCTAAACATAAGTCTAAACATAAGTCTAAACATAAGTCTAAACATAAGTCTAAACATAAGTCTAAACATAAGTCTAAACATAAGTCTAAACATAAGTCTAAACATAAGTCTAAACATAAGTCTAAACATAAGTCTAAACATAAGTCTAAACATAAGTCTAATCCTAAGTCTAAACACAAGTCTAAACATAAGTCTAAACATAAGTCTAAACATAAGTCTAAACATAAGTCTAAACATAAGTCTAAACATAAGTCTAAACATAAGTCTAAACATAAGTATAATCCTAAGTCTAAACACAAGTCTAAACATAAGTCTAAACATAAGTCTAAACAAAGTCTAAACATAAGTCTAAAATAAGTCTAAAATAAGTCTAAACATACATCTAAACATAAGTCTAAACATAAGTCTAATCCTAAGTCTAAACACAAGTCTAAACACAAGTCTAAACACAAGTCTAAACATAAGTCTAAACATAAGTCTAAACATAAGTCTAAACATAAGTCTAAACATAAGTCTAAACATAAGTCTAAACACAAGTCTAAACAAAAGTATAAACATAAGTCTAAACATAAGTCTAAACATAAGTCTAAACATAAGTCTAAACATAAGTCTAATCCTAAGTCTAAACACAAGTCTAAACATAAGTCTAAACATAAGTATAAACATAAGTCTAAACATAAGTCTAAACATAAGTCTAATCCTAAGTCTAAACACAAGTCTAAACATAAATCTAAACATAAGTCTAAACATAAGTCTAAACATAAGTCTAAACATAAGTCTAAACATAAGTCTAAACAAGTCTAAACATAAGTCTAAACACAAGTCTAAACATAAGTCTAAACATAAGTCTAAACATAAGTCTAAACATAAGTCTAAACATAAGTCTAAACATAAGTCTAATCCTAAGTCTAAACACAAGTCTAAACATAAGTCTAAACATAAGTCTAAACATAAGTCTAAACATAAGTCTAAACATAAGTCTAATCCTAAGTCTAAACACAAGTCTAAACATAAGTCTAAACATAAGTCTAAACATAAGTCTAAACATAAGTCTAAACATAAAACTAAACATAAGTCTAGACATAAGACTAAAAATAAATCTAAACATAAGTATAAATATAAGATTAAATTTAAGTCTAAACATAAGAATAAGTATAAGTCTAAACACGAGGTTAAACATGAAACTAAACATTATATATTTGACTAAACATAAACTAAACATAAGCTAAACATGAGACTAAATAAAAGACAATAGAAGAGAAAACCCACCCTGTGAATGATGCCAGCACAATGGAGATGTTTAATTCCACAAAATATCTGGTACAAGAGGTAGGACATACGCTGGTGGTCAAGTTCCATTGTAATCACTTGACAAAGGTTGGAATCCATATACTCCATGACAATGTAGCTATTGTAGGGCGTAGGTAGTGTCAGAATAGCACTAGAATATAGAGGTCAAGTAATATAGAGATGAATGATGTAGAGGTCAAGTAATATAGAGATAAATGATGTAGAGGTCAAGTGATGTAGAGCTAACTGATATAAAGATAACTGATATAAAGATAAATGATACTAACTATAATAGCTGTATACATTTCAAATAGCACATTTATATATTTATAAGAGAGAAATTGAATACTAAAATAGAAAGTTGATATGTAACGTTTACTGTATATAATATGAAAATCTACCAATTCAATACGGAATGATACAAACACATCTTGAAAGCTTTCTAAACTTGATTGTGGAGTAAAGACGTCAATCAGTTTGATAATCTGAAATGGTGGTTTAAAAAATATTAGAAATAGAAATATTATTTTGTCAACTAAGAATTCATAAGAATTCATGAACTGGGCTGGAATAATTTCGGGTTAAATAAAAGCACTAAATTAATGTAAAAATATAAACAACTCAGCAAATAATCTCAATGTTTGAATGGAAAAAATTAATAACAAAAAACGAAACTGTTTTTTTCATCATTAAAAATAAATACCGGAAATATTCTGTATTTGATATATTAAATATAACTATATTCAATTACCAACAATTTGCTAAAAAGAACATTATAGAGCCCAAGATACCTGATGAGATTTTAATTTACAGAAAGTTTCTTATAGAATCATTTCTTATAGTTTCACTGCTTTATAATATTATTATTAACAATAAATAAAAAAAGAATATAAAATTTAAAAGGATAATGCCAAGAAAAATTCCTCTATATTTGCATATAATAAAAATAATGTTAAACTTGTTAACTTGTTATTTTAAACAAATAAATCATTGTTATATAATAGATTAATTCAATGAAAGCAGACAAATTTGTATAAACATCGCATTATTATGAAGGTATTATTCTAATTATAAATTTCGTAAATAAACAACTATTCAATATAAATCTATTGTAATAATCAACAATAAGATATACGCCGATCAACTTGCTTGATTACTATCTATTCAATGTTGGTGTATATCCTAAATCCTAGGCAGTGGTAATGAGATATGTCAGGATGCTAAGAGAATCACTTCTAAAAAGCTCCATAGAGATATATAAATACGTTTGCTGTAGGTTATTAGTTTTGATACGATTAAATAAATAGAATCGATGTTTCTTATAAACTATAGAGTTTAAGTAAAAGGGATGATTATTAAAATCGAATCTATCAAAAATATTGAATTACCATATAAATGGTCGATATGGGATTCATATTATAGAACGATGTATAAAGAATATGAAATCCTATAAATTATTAGTGATTAAAGCAGTTATTATTATATTATTATAGATAAAAGGTAAATGGTATAATAAATAATGTATAGGAATAAAAAAAAGTATCATAAAAAATCATTATAAACAAAAATGGGTGTTGAATGTGACTTCTAATTTATGTATTATATCATATAATATAATATGAGAATGCAAATAGGAAATCACTATAGGGACATCATATGTTATATATTATACCTTAGCAGTATATATATAAATATAACCTGGCTTATATTATATAAACATTTAAATAATGATACAGATAGACAGATATTTCTTCCAATGTAATGTAACAACAATATTATAAAATAAAAAATTAACATTTCATAGAATAAAGAAGATATAATATTTAACAGCTATAATATTTAACAAAAATTAAACTTATGCTCAATTATAATTTCTGTAATATATTATAAATATATCATATTTATAAATTATGTCTTGATAATATAATCATTTAGAAATATTATTGAAAAAAAAGAAAATTAGACTAGAATTTACAATAAATAAAGATGTGTATTAGGTAATTAATGTTAATTAGGTAATTGTATTCATTAGTTAATTAGTTAATTGTGATTTGATATTATAACAATCAATATCAACATAATTGATTACAATAATATATCAATAATTGATTACATTTATTGTAAGTTTATTTATTATCATCATTATATCAACAAATTCTTAATTAAATAATTTTCCTAAAATAAATATTGTGCCAATGATAACCCAAGGTCAAGAGTAAAACAAGTCAAACATAAAGAGAGGTTAGAGAGGGGTTAGAGAGGAATTAGAGAGGAATTAGAGAGGAATTAGAGAGGAATTAGAGATGGGTTAGAGAGGAATTAGAGAGGAATTAGAGAGGAATTAGAGAGGAATTAGAGATGGGTTAGAGAGGAATTAGAGAGGAATTAGAGATGGGTTAGAGAGTAATTAGAGAGGAATTAGAGAGGGGTTAGAGAGGGGTTAGAGAGGGATTAGAGTGGAATTAGAGAGGAATTAGAGAGGAATTAGAGATGGGTTAGAGAGGAATTAGAGAGGAATTAGAGAGGGGTTAGAGAGGAATTAGAGAGGAATTAGAGAGGAATTAGAGAGAAATTAGAGAGGGGTTAGAGAGGGGTTAGAGAGGGGTTAGAGAGGGGTTAGAGAGGAATTAGAGAGGAATTAGAGAGGAATTAGAGAGGAATTAGAGATGGGTTAGAGAGGAATTAGAGAGGAATTAGAGATGGGTTAGAGAGGAATTAGAGAGGAATTAGAGAGGGGTTAGAGAGGGGTTAGAGAGGGGTTAGAGAGGGATTAGAGAGGAATTAGAGAGGAATTAGAGATGGGTTAGAGAGGAATTAGAGAGGAATTAGAGAGGAATTAGAGAGGGGTTAGAGAGGAATTAGAGAGGAATTAGAGAGAAATTAGAGAGGAATTAGAGAGAAATTAGAGAGGAATTAGAGAGGAATTAGAGAGGAATTAGAGAGGGGTTAGAGAGGGGTTAGAGAGGGGTTAGAGAGGGGTTAGAGAGGAATTAGAGAGTAATTAGAGAGGAATTAGAGAGGAATTAGAGAGGAATTAGAGAGGGATTAGAGAGGAATTAGAGAGGGGTTAGAGAGGAATTAGAGATGAATTAGAGAGGGGTTAGAGAGGAATTAGAGAGGAATTAGAGAGGAATTAGAGAGGAATTAGAGAGGAATTAGAGAAAGGTTAGAGAGGAATTAGAGAGGAATTAGAGAGGGGTTAGAGAGGAATTAGAGAGGGTTAGAGAGGAATTAGAAAGGGGTTAGAGAGGAATTAGAGAGGAATTAGAGAGGGGTTAGAGAGGAATTAGAGATGGGTTAGAGAGGAATTAGAAAGGGGTTAGAGAGGAATTAGAGAGGGGTTAGAGAGGAATTAGAGATGGGTTAGAGAGGAATTAGAAAGGGGTTAGAGAGGAATTAGAGAGGAATTAGAGAGGGGTTATAGAGGAATTAGAGAGGAATTAGAGAGGAATTAGAGAGGGGTTAGAGAGGAATTAGAGAGGGGTTATAGAGGAATTAGAAAGGGGTTAGAGAGGAATTAGAAAGGGGTTAGAGAGGAATTAGAGAGGAATAAAAGAGGAATTAGAGAGGGGTTAGAGAGGAATTAGAGAGGGTTAGAGAGGAATTAGAAAGGGGTTAGAGAGGAATTAGAGAGGGGTTAGAGAGGAATTAGAGAGGAATTAGAGAGGAATTAGAGAGGAATTAGAGAGGAATTAGAGAGGGGTTAGAGAGGGGTTAGAGAGGAATTAGAGAGTGGTTAGAGAAGGATTAGAGAGGGATAATTATTAACTAATAAGATAATTCTAAATAAGATAATTATAAATCTATTATCTGAACAACTGATTGTCAAACCTAACGTCCCTCCACCATTTAGAAAGCAAAAGATGAGAAAGAGATTCCGTATTACAATGATGGTCGCCATGACAACCTCGTCGATGCTCTCTCGAACAACTGACGACTCCACCAACCTAAGAATGGAATCTACTCGCATTTCAAAGCACTGATTATTTAGACGAGCCCCGATGAGCGTTAGTGAGATCGCATAGGACTTTTGGAGTAATTTTAGTAATAATGATCTAGCATTACTTTCCGGTATTATAATTATTGGATCAACAAACGAGTGATTGGCAGATGTCACATTTCAAGTAAAAAGTACCACATAGTCTCACTTATTATGAATTAATAATAAATACTTTAGTAGAACTGTTTATTTCTGCGGTAATCAATTAACTTATCCACATTGCTGAAATATTCTATGAAATATATAAATCATATATATCACACAATAATATATCTAAAATGTAGCAAAATAGACATTGATTATTGATCAAACACACTTCATTATTATTATATTGCTTGCAATTATTTTATATACTAGAAAACCTGCTAATACTTAGTTTATGAACAAGCATATGATACTAAAATTATAAATTATAGAATTTGTATATCTAGTTAAATGTGTTAAATGTGTTAAAAGAGTAAAATTGACTAATCTATTAATTTAGAAATTATAAATAGAATATTTATAATTTAAGATTTTGCAATATATTGATGTTTATCAGTAAATTTTGGAACAAAAAATTAAATCCATAATTATAAAATCAGATGATTTGCTAATTTTAAAAAAATTTTATTTCTGTTGATTTTTTAAATTATTTATGTTATAATTTTTCTAATATATTGTTATTGTTATTTTTATTAACACATAATGTATATAAATTATAATGTTCTTATATAATTTACATTTCAATACTTAATTTTTCAATTTCCACAATATACTTTTTTATTATCGTAAATTGTTAATTGTTAAACGTATTCTGTTATTGAATTTAAACAAATATAATAATATAATATCATTTAAATAAATTATTATTAAAATATAATTTACGTATAATTAAGGTTATTATACAATTATACAATTATAATGGTTGACATTCCTATGCTATACAATCACATTGTATGTAGAGAAAAAGAGATTCTATTTAAAGACCACACAATAGTATAGTCAATATATCAATACAATGTATCAACATTGACAAGTAGGATACAGGTAATATACAGTAATATGGTTATGATTATTGAATATTTCTTTGTAATATAAAACTAGAAATAATAGTTCAATTGTATTAACTTGCCAATATTTAGTATATTAATAAGCATTTGATTAGGCCAGAAAACTGTGAATTATATAGATTTTGATATGTTATAACTAAGTTTATTTAAAATAGGAATATGTAAACTAGTAATTAGTTTAATTCAAGAATAATTCCTGTTAAACATATTAATAAATCTAAATATAAATATTGTTATACTTGTGATTTTAAAAGTATCTAATATATTTGCAAAGAAAAATTATAATATTAAAAAGATATATTTTGAATACATTTCTGTAAATTGTAATTCAAAATATTAATTTCTTAAAATATTATTTCAGAATGGTTTCTAAAATTTTAAACTTTATTTAAAGAAAATAATTTTCTGAGAATTCTAATTATTTATGAGATACATAAAAATACAAAATGATATACTAATTTATGTTGCAGCAGTCTTTATGTACATACAAATAAAATGAGAATATATATATATATATATATTTACATATACATATATATATATATTAATATTGCCAGACAGATGTAAAAAAATACACATTATTATTTTTAAATAAACAACGAAGACTGAGATAGACAATGTAGTCCATAACATAACAATTCTAAAACGAAGGAATTATTTGTACAAATATCAATGAAAAGTAAATTAACAGAAGAGATAAAAGTTAAATAAACATAATACTTATTATTATGAATATATACATATCTTTATAAACAATAGAATTAGATATTAGATTATTAGAACTGATTAATTCAAAAGTTTCTATGTAAATATGTGTATGTATATATATGACTATATATATATATATATATATATATATATATATATATATATATATATGACTATATATATATATATATATATATATGACTATATATACTCACAAAAGAAATGAAAAACTAAACAATTATTGAGACCGGATATAATTACAAAAAACTTATAGACTAAAACATAGTTTACACAGTAATGTCGCGGGGACAGACTATGCAAGGGCGGGGGCTAGTGCGGGGGCTAGTGGGGGCTAGTGCGGGGGGGCTAGCGGGGGCGAGCAGGTGCTCGCGGGGGCTAGTGCGGGGGCTAGCGCGGGAGGCTAGTGCGGGAGGCTAGTGGGGAGCTAGCGGGGCTAGTGCGGGACTAGCGGGGGGCTAGCGGGGGGCTAGAGCGGGGGGACTAGCGGGGGCTAGCGCGGGGTACAAACGTTTTTATGTCGCGCGATCTTCATCAGCATGAATTCTCGGTAGGCACGTTTAGCATGTGTGACATTGTGAAAGGGGTCGTTGAGTTTCTTAATGGCGACCTTTTGGCCATTCAGGATGTCGTCCGCGTAGCTGGCGGGTGAAATGGACATCGGTGGTCGCGGCGAGATGACACGCATCGTAAGATAAAGGGTCGACGCATTATAACTAGAGCTACTAAACGTAGATATGCGATCTGCTGCGTTTAATATTTGCTACATTCAAATTGTAGAAAACGTATAAAATAATATATTCAATTATATAATGTTAATTTAGATATAAATATTATAACCGCATTATTTCAATGAATTATTTAACGATGATATAACCAAAAGTGACAGCTTGATGATATTATTAAAAATATTCAAATCAGTACAGGATAGAAAATAATAATAAGGTATTTAAAGAAAATTCCAAAATGAAGGTAATACAGTTACAGATAGTATGCAGTTATTAACGAACTGTTTATTACTGAATTCAATATTCTGAGGAGTATATGAAATAAAAATGTTCAAAGGTTTAATAATATTATAATTTAAATATATAATTTTTAATGAAAAATTATAATCATAATAATCTAAAAAAAAAATGGGTAATTTCATTTTTCAATAATATAATTCATTTGTATAATTTTTTATTTTAAAAAGAGCGTATCAAATAATTTTACAAAATCTTATGTCATGTATTAGGATGACTTCTAGTCCACGATTCATTGTCTAACAGTTCTTGGAATACAATGGCACGGGTTTCCCTTTTACGATAGCTAAAGAAATTGCCTTTATATGGCGTATTACACATTAGGTGTATAATACGCTAGTAGTACTTTATCCCAATGCGGGAAATTAGGCAAAGAAAAACTTGTAACTATCGACACATAGAACAAAATCCTTCGGCAGCCGCCTTTCTATCAAGTATTCTGATTTTTTAACAAGAACAGGCGAATTACCACTACTTCTATATTTCATTGTAATGAGCAATTATTAATAAGTCAAAAGAACATACAGTTTAGACTTCTATATACAGAAAAGTGTCATCAAAACAGTTATTTAACATTTTGTTTGTAATTTTAATATTTTCTAAATACACAGAAATATCCGAGCCTAATTATTTCAGATTAAATAATGCTCTTTGTGAAGGATATACTGCAACATATTTAATTCATTTTCTTTAAATGATGTCATAAAAACCTCAAATGTGCAATATAAACATAAGACTGTAAATTTAATTTCAAAATAATGTGGGTTTATATTATTATAATTAATTTACTAAAATAATTGTTTTCAAATTGATTTTAAAAATATAACAAAGAC
Source organism: Osedax frankpressi (assembly GCA_964035775.1). NCBI lineage: Eukaryota > Metazoa > Annelida > Polychaeta > Sabellida > Siboglinidae > Osedax > Osedax frankpressi. The sequence continues at coordinate 30,288,000 of OZ038316.1, forward strand.
AATAAGTGAGTTGATATATATATAATAGGTCTCCGTGCATAAGTTATAGCCAATAAAATGTAAGTTTTGATTTGCTTATAAATGCTTTCTTTCATAATTTACACATTAGATGTTTATATCTCTGAACAATTTTTATATTTTTTACAGAGAGTGATATATTTTGAACTATTGAATCTTTATTAAAATTTCAAATATAGATACAAATATATAATTAATAATATATAGATATATTTTATGAGTCAAATATATACTATAAACCAAATTATATTATAAAAAACTCATAAAATAAATGCATTTGATCATTTTTCATTTAATTTTCTTAAGTATTACCTTTTACCTATGTCATAATAGATTTATAAAGTATCTATATATCTAAGTATCTATATATATATAGTTATAAATATAGTAAAAATTGTAAAAAAAATATTAGTATTTAGTAAATCTCAATTAGGATACAATCTATCTAGCAGACATATTTTAAAGCAACTTTTACATGTAAAGTCTATAAAGTGTTTGCCCCCTACCTAAGATGAGTTTCATTCTAATTGCAATTGATATATATATATATATATATATATATATTGTAGGCTGTTTAATCAATTATATTTGTATTGTAATATAATAATAATAAATATAACTAAAAATAAAAAATTCCATATGTATACTTTAATATTTATATATAAATGTATATTATATGATATATATACATTAGAGGTTAACCTAAGTATATTATTAATAAATTTCTATATATGACATAAAATAATTATAATTTTTTATAGAAATGTTCTTTGATAGATATTTTTGAAAATGATAAAGATTGCAATTTGTACTTATTTCTGATTATACATTTATGTTTATTTTAAAATAATATAATATACAAATTCTAGTGTGAATTTATAAAAAAAATACAATACAAATTAACTTAAAAATAGTTTATATATTAATTTAAATATAAAAATATATATTTTTAAATATTAAAATCCTTGTACTAATTTTGTGATAGTTATACATAATAATATATTTGTAATTAAATAATATACACATTAATTTTAGCTTTAATACAATTAATATTATTATAAAATCATTTGCATCTAATAATAAAATATATAAATATTATATGATACAAGTTTTAAAACTTTGAGTTATCACGATTTTTAAAATTTATATTTATAATTATATAAAAATAACCATACATATATATTAGGTAATAATATGTATATATGGTTATAAAATGTATGGTTAAACAATATATAATCTGTTATGAATAAATATAGATTTTAAGTTAATAAATACTAAGATATTAAATTTAATTTATATATTGGAATTCATAATTAGTACAAACAAACCATACGATGCCTTGTGCTCCTTTTCCACATGGTTTAGCATTTATATAACGATTTGTTAAAGTAAACTTTGAATCAAATATAAATGTATCATGAAATAATGACATTACTAATTGCAGAATTATTCTGAGAAAATTATTTTAAATTAAAATTAAAAACTAAGAAGTTTGTGGATATAGTGCATTGGATACTATTTGCATTAGGTTTTATTTCAAAATAACAGTAAAATACTAAAACGATCGTATGTAAAAGAACAATATAGCGATATAATTTATATTTGAAATGTTATTGTAAATTTCAAATAAAAAATACTATTATTTTGGATTTTGGCAAGATATGAAACTTCCGTGTGTTGAATTATCACAAAGATTATGGTATATAATGATTTCGATAATAGATATATCATATTAAATTCAAGTATTTTAACTAGAATAAATCATTTGTATATATCCTCGAATAAAGACAATGAAATGTAATCTAAAATGTATCATAAGAAAGTAATACAAAAATGTGTGCATGTGCTTATGTCCAAACATAAAATGAAAAGGCTGGTCGGTGTAGTCATTTATATTATAACTGTATCACTACCTCCTTACATTCTTTAAAACTGTAATACATATTTATTCTATATTACATATCGTGTAATATATATTACTATATCGCAAGTTTTTAATATACACATTGCCTACTACAAAGTTCTATTTAATTCTAGCATGTAGGAGAATTTATCATACGCTAATAATTTATATTAGAACGACGAATTAATATAGATATGCTTGATTATATCATTATTAATCATTATTATTAGTATAATATTAAAAATTATAATTTGTTTTCAATTAGTTATACTTTATGTATTATTTAAGACCAAATACACGAACACAAATTATACCGGGTTTTAGTAAAAAATAGTGACTATATTTTTTAAAGTGTTTATTATTAAGAATAAATTATAATTTGTAATAGTTGATTTGGCATAATTATGTATTCATTAATAATGATATATGCATTTATTTTACTGTACTTAATGTAATAAGATATTATAAGCAATATTTCCACTCTTTGACATTAATATCCAAATTTGGAATATATATTTGAATCATGGATTTGGTTAGACCTTAATCCTAATCTATGATTTGCACTTATAATTATATTTAAATGTAATCTTAAAATTTAAAATCGGATGTAAATTAAATGTAATATTATATAGCATATTATTTATAAACTAATTTTCGATATTTATTATCTGATTAATATAGACTGTATACTATATAGTATTTATCCTTTAGATATTATTTATATTTTAACACCGGTTTATAGTTTGTTATTTATTGGATTTTGATATGAAAAAATGATAAATAATGTAGAGAATATTTTCATCATTTGCTTTTACTTTAAAATTATATGTAAACAATATTTTCTTAAAACTACTACAATATTTACGGATAAATTAGGCCACTTAATAATTGATAATTGTAAAGTCTATATTAAAATCCATTTAAACGAATATAATAATTATTAAATATAAAGATTAAATTAGCTGACATTTGCCAATAATTTAGTAATTCTAGATACAAAATATTTAAATTTAAGAAAAGGGACGACTCCAGGACGTCATTATAGTTTCTTATATTCAAGGTACAATTAATATCTAAAATAATGATTTAATGATTGATATTTATACATTAAGTATTATCAGCTGCGTAATTTCAGATACTATATGATCCGGATCCATCTATTTACTTCTGATTATATTAATTGTTTTTATTTACCACCTTAGTTACCAATTTAGTAAATATGTACATGTAAGTAGGATCAAAGTTAACTCATTAAAATAACCTTCCTGCAATAATATATATATATATATATATATATATATATATATATATATATATTATAAATATTTATATGATGATCACTATATATATTCAGAATTACAAACAATAACTATACCTGAATCCTATGCAGATTATATAAGTAATATTGTTAATAGGTTATTATATCTATGATTGATCTAATTTATGTCTTCCAGAAAGTTATTAAAATGTCAGTGAGAATGATTACATTAATATTTAGAAATAGAAACATTATATAAGATAATATCTATATATCATAGTAAATGATTTAATGAAACGATGAGTAATTCAATATTATATATATATATCTATGTATATCTATATGTATATATATATATATATATATATATATATAAAGAAAAAGAATATGTGTGTGTATGTGTGTTTGTATTTACGCGTGTGTGTATATATGTGTACATGTGTGTATTTGTGTTTTTATATATAGACAGCTAATGACAAAGAAAATAAAGCCAAGAGAATATTTCTATGAGGATTAAAATTGTAACCTCTAGATTATAGTTAACTAATATTTATTATAGTTTACAATATAATATTAAAAATTATTTATTATATATATATTATGGTGAACAATATATTATAATATATATTTGAAATCACTTCACATCATTTAGAAATACAACATTGAAATTCATGCCTGTCTTTATCCTCAATCTCAATCTAGCTTCATTGTACATACTCAATCACACACAACCCCTAACTCATACAAACACACACACACACACACACACACACACACACACACACACACACATACACACACACACACACACACACACACACACACACACACACACACACACACACACATATATATACCCACACATATATATATGAAAATATGCAATTTCTATAAGGTAAACTTACATTACATAGGATACTATATCTTTTACAAATCTGACAGATATTTGTAAATACACATATGTCTAATCCTAAGTCTCAACATAAGTCTAAACATACGTCTAAACATAAGTCTAAACATAAGTCTAAACATAAGTCTAAACATAAGTCTAAACATAAGTCTAAACATAAGTCTAAACATAAGTCTAAACATAAGTCTAAACATAAGTCTAAACATAAGTCTAAACATAAGTCTAAACATAAGTCTAAACATAAGTCTAAACATAAGTCTAAACATAAGTCTAAACATAAGTCTAAACATAAGGCTAACAACAAGTATAAGCATAAGTCTAAACATAAGTCTAAACATAAGTCTAAACATAAGTCTAAACATAAGTCTAAACATAAGTCTAAACATAAGTCTAAACATAAGTCTAAACATAAGTCTAAACATAAGTCTAAACATAAGTCTAAACATAAGTCTAAACATAAGTCTAAACATAAGTCTAAACATAAGTCTAAACATAAGTCTAAACATAAGTCTAAACATAAGTCTAAACATAAGTCTAAACATAAGTCTAAACATAAGTCTAAACATAAGTCTAAACATAAGTCTAAACATAAGTCTAAACATAAGTCTAAACATAAGTCTAAACATAAGTCTAAACATAAGTCTAAACATAAGTCTAAACATAAGTCTAAACATAAGTCTAAACATAAGTCTAAACATAAGTCTAAACATAAGTCTAAACATAAGTCTAAACATAAGTCTAAACATAAGTCTAAACATAAGTCTAAACATAAGTCTAAACATAAGTCTAAACATAAGTCTAAACATAAGTCTAAACATAAGTCTAAACATAAGTCTAAACATAAGTCTAAACATAAGTCTAAACATAAGTCTAAACATAAGTCTAAACATAAGTCTAAACATAAGTCTAAACATAAGTCTAAACATAAGTCTAAACATAAGTCTAAACATAAGTCTAAACATAAGTCTAAACATAAGTCTAAACATAAGTCTAAACATAAGTCTAAACATAAGTCTAAACATAAGTCTAAACATAAGTCTAAACATAAGTCTAAACATAAGTCTAAAAATAAGTCTAAAAATAAGTCTAAACATAAGTCTAAACATAAGTCTAAACATAAGTCTAAACATAAGTCTAAACATAAGTCTAAACATAAGTCTAAACATAAGTCTAAACATAAGTCTAAACATAAGTCTAAACATAAGTCTAAACATAAGTCTAAACATAAGTCTAAACATAAGTCTAAACATAAGTCTAAACATAAGTCTAAACATAAGTCTAAACATAAGTCTAAACATAAGTCTAAACATAAGTCTAAACATAAGTCTAAACATAAGTCTAAACATAAGTCTAAACATAAGTCTAAACATAAGTCTAAACATAAGTCTAAACATAAGTCTAAACATAAGTCTAAACATAAGTCTAAACATAAGTCTAAACATAAGTCTAAACATAAGTCTAAACATAAGTCTAAACATAAGTCTAAACATAAGTCTAAACATAAGTCTAAACATAAGTCTAAACATAAGTCTAAACATAAGTCTAAACATAAGTCTAAACATAAGTCTAAACATAAGTCTAAACATAAGTCTAAACATAAGTCTAAACATAAGTCTAAACATAAGTCTAAACACAAGTCTAAACATAAGTCTAAACATAAGTCTAATCCTAAGTCTAAACACAAGTCTAAACATAAGTCTAAACATAAGTCTAAACATAAGTCTAAACAAAGTCTAAACATAAGTCTAAAATAAGTCTAAAATAAGTCTAAACATACATCTAAACATAAGTCTAAACATAAGTCTAATCCTAAGTCTAAACACAAGTCTAAACATAAGTCTAAACATAAGTCTAAAATAAGTCTAAAATAAGTCTAAAATAAGTCTAAAATAAGTCTAAAATAAGTCTAAAATAAGTCTAAAATAAGTCTAAACATACATCTAAACATAAGTCTAAACATATGTCTAAACATAATTCTAAACATGAGTCTAAACATAATTCTAAACATAAGTCTAAACATATGTCAAAACATAAGTCTAAACATAAGTATAAATATTATTCTAAACATAAGTATAAATATTATTCTAAACATAAGTCTAAACATAAGACTAAACATAAGTCTAGACATATGTCTAAACATAAGTCTAAACATAAGTATAAACATAAGTATAATCATAAGTCTAAACATGAATATAAACATAAGTCTAAACATAAGTATGACCATAAGTCTAAACAAGTATAATCATAAGTATAAACATATGTCTAAACATTAGTCTAAACATAAGTATACACATAAGTATACACATAATTCTAGAAATAAGAAACTTAAGTCTAAACATAAGTCTAAACATAAGTCTAAACATAAGTATGACCATAACTCTAAACAAGTCTAAACATAAGTCTAAATATAAGTCTAAACATAAGTCTAAACATAAGTATAAACATAAGTCTAAATATAAGTCTAAACATAAGTCTAAACATAAGTCTAAACATAAGTCTAAACATAAGTCTAAACATAATTCTAAACATAAGTATAACCATAAGTATAAAACACATCTAAGCATACATCTAAACATATGTCCAAAAATAAGACTAATTATAAGACTAAACATAGGTCTAAACATAAGACTAAACATAAGTATACACATAAGTCTAGAAATAAGACTAAACTTAAGTCTAAACATAAGTCTAAACATAAGTCTAAACATAAATCTAAACATAAGTATGACCATAACTCTAAACAAGTCTAAACATACATATAAACATAAGTCTAAACATAATTCTAAACATACATTTAAACATTAGTCTAAACATAAGTCTAAACATAAGTCTAAACATAAGTTTAAACATAAGTCTAAACATAAGTCTAAACATAAGTCTAAACATAAGTCTAAACATAAGTTTAAACATAAGTCTAAACATAAGTCTAAACATAAGTCTAAACATAAGTCTAAACATAAGTCTAAACATAAGTCTAAACATAAGTCTAAACATAAGTCTAAACATAAGTCTAAACATAAGTCTAAACATAAGTCTAAACATAAGTCTAAACATAAGTCTAAACATAAGTCTAAACATAAGTCTAAACATAAGTCTAAACATAAGTCTAAACATAAGTCTAAACATAAGTCTAAACATAAGTCTAAACATAAGTCTAAACATAAGTCTAAACATAAGTCTAAACATAAGTCTAAACATAAGTCTAAACATAAGTCTAAACATAAGTCTAAACATAAGTCTAAACATAAGTCTAAACATAAGTCTAAACATAAGTCTAAACATAAGTCTAAACATAAGTCTAAACATAAGTCTAAACATAAGTCTAAACATAAGTCTAAACATAAGTCTAAACATAAGTCTAAACATAAGTCTAAACATAAGTCTAAACATAAGTCTAAACATAAGTCTAAACATAAGTCTAAACATAAGTCTAAACATAAGTCTAAACATAAGTCTAAACATAAGTCTAAACATAAGTCTAAACATAAGTCTAAACATAAGTCTAAACATAAGTCTAAACATAAGTCTAAACATAAGTCTAAACATAAGTCTAAACATAAGTCTAAACATAAGTCTAAACATAAGTCTAAACATAAGTCTAAACATAAGTCTAAACATAAGTCTAAACATAAGTCTAAACATAAGTCTAAACATAAGTCTAAACATAAGTCTAAACATAAGTCTAAACATAAGTCTAAACATAAGTCTAAACATAAGTCTAATCATAAGTCTAAACATAAGTCTAAACATAAGTCTAAACATAAGTCTAAACATAAGTCTAAACATAAGTCTAAACATAAGTCTAAACATAAGTCTAAACATAAGTCTAAACATAAGTCTAAGCATAAGTCTAAACATAAGTCTAAACATAAGTCTAAACATAAGTCTAAACATAAGTCTAAACATAAGTCTAAACATAAGTCTAAACATAAGTCTAAACATAAGTCTAAACATAAGTCTAAACATAAGTCTAAACATAAGTCTAAACATAAGTCTAAACATAAGTCTAAACATAAGTCTAAACATAAGTCTAAAC
>OZ038316.1:30296324-30338933 GCA_964035775.1 Osedax frankpressi
TGACAGCAATTGAGCTATTTTTTATATAATATAAATTAGTGATCTGGAGGATTTTAAGATAGTGTATGAGACGCGTGTTAGAAAAAATTGGGAAACCCGATAAAATATCTATATCCATTTCTATATGAAACAATATCCATTTTCGAGAGGGCGTGTCGGAATGGGCGTATCGCCGCACGCACGACGTTTCGCAGGTGTTATCGACGCCCGCCACCGTCCGGTAGTTTCTGGGTTAGAGCCAACGCTGAAACAGAACCCGTTGGACAGACATGCTGTTGGACGTATCGAGAAGTAGGTCGGTCAGCAAGAGCCTTCGATAACATACCGAAGGCGTAGCGTATCAGCTACTCCATATTCGTACTTAAGGTTAGAGGTTATCCGGGTGCAGTCTCCAAGGGTAGTGCATATATTACATTGAAGACTATCCGAGTGATTTCATTTTTATATTGAACAATAGCTGATCTCAATATTAAAAAGATGTAAAAAAAATTTAATATTATATATATATAGATATATATATATATTAATTATATAAATATAAGTATGGTTATACCTTATAAGATAACTGACACTTTATCGCGAATTTAAGACCGCTATTGGATACTCAAATTTAAGTTATTATCCATCATAATGTTGTTACTATAATGATATAAATCTAAACTATATAGAAAGTAGGTTTTATCAAAATGATGTCAGTAATTATTTTTGTATAATATTTAATTAATATTTATTATAATATTTAAATTATATATAATATAATATTTAATTAGTATATGTTATATTATTTATTATAATATTAAGTAACATATTTTGCGTAATATTTAGTATTATATTTTGCATAATATTTAGTATTATAATTAGTATAATATTTTGCATACAATTTGCGTAATCAACTATATGTAAATACCTTGAAATTAAGCGCTGAAGACATACAGTTTAACGGGGAAAGTAACATAATTCCTACGTGGCATATGGCTTTATAGTGCATGAGATTATTCCGGAGCATTTCGCATACTGCGAATTTCTTTCATAGTGTTATACCTTATGTATATTGTACAATATACAATGTACAATATACAGTGTACAATGTACAATATACAGTGTACATTGTACAATGTGTATTACGCAGTGTACGCCTGTTGATATGTAATGCAGTGTATACACAATAAACTAACTTTATGGAAACAACGTATATTAATCATTTATATAATATATATATATATATATATATATATATATATATATATATATATATATATATATATGTTATATTTTAATTGTGACTAGTATATTTACATATAAGTTGTTCCTAGAAATAGTAGTTACTATTAATACATTAATAGAATACTCGTAACCCCGGGTAACCATCCAGGTCATTTTAGTTTTTATCACAATTTATTTTTGTTATTTAATAAAGTAAAAATATATTTTATTCGTATTACAAATATATTATGTTTATTTTTATAATAAAAATATTATATAAGAGTATATCAATCACATCATCTGGTGTCTAGAGATTGTATTGTTTTCAATGTATTAATACAATTGTAGTATATACCAGCTAATCGAGTAATGCAATAATTTTATAAAATCATTTAATATACAACGACATTAGAATAATATAAAAATAATTATGCAATGCAAAAATTTAAAACACCTAGATTTTGTTTGGGTATTAATAGGAATAGTTATATATAGAAATACATATATCAATTTATAGGCATATATTTACGATTGATTTATTGCAATAATCATAATTATTATTCCTTAATAGTGTTGACTGGCATAACATTATATGTCTACCATAAACAAGTTCGTTTCAATTAATTACATATATACATAACTAGGTTTATTAATCTATAGGTAATGCCGTTTAATCTATATCTATATTCAGTTATTGACGTACATATTCATATAATAGATAGGTATATTTTGTTGAAAGGTTGAAAGGTAAATCAACTTGTTAACCGAGATCGAGGTGAATGATTTATATTTATTATTTGTAAATTTAGAAAGATATATTCCTAAGTTTCAAAGAGAAAGTGTTATAATTACAATGCTTATTGATTATTTTCCTCTCTTCAAACTACAGTCGTCAGCGGAGCAAGTATTCACCTATTTCACCGGATGTTTACTCTGCGCAATGGTTAGTTGGCATAGTAACGCCAAACAAGTAATAACTCTATTAACATGTAAAAGAATATTTAAAGAATAACATCTTAATTTCAATGATTTATAAAGTTTCTAATTGCGAACCCTTATATTTCCCGATTTTTGTTTTATTAAAATTATAATGCAATCATTGATATATTATTATTTGGTTACTATATTATATTCAATACTATGCAATATACCTCTATGCATTCGATATATTGTTTTTAATTGAACATATATATATATATATATAAAATATATATATATATATGCTAATTTCTTTATTGTAATGCATCCGTTGATAACACTAACTAAATATTATATTCCGCATGGAGTATTCTAATACTTATTCTAATTCCTCATTTTGTCATTATTTAATAATTACATAATACACTTACAATTAATACTCTTTACATTTCTAATTATTTCTTATTGTTAAATTGCAAACACAGGATCTATTCTATTAGCATTTCCCGAGCACGCAACTATCCGAACCCCATGGTAATATTCTAATTACTCAACATGTACACACGTACGCATCTGTATTCCGATAAGCCAATCTCGACGTATATCTGAATCTTCAGATGTGCTTGTTTTTAAATCGAAACATCAATCTGTACAATGTATTGGATCATATTCTATTGTCGTACGCCGCTTGCGTCTATTAGATACGATATTGTATTTATATAAATATACATCGATCTACTATTGAGGAGTAAAGTAACGAATTGAAAATTAGAATGGAAATTTACGATTGATTTGAAAATATCAACAAATGTTTTAAAGTAACACGGAATTAAAATAATCTGCATATTTGCATTGTATTAAATATATATTGTTTTAAAAGCGCGAGGTCTGTGTTCTATTAATAATCTTGGTTATCTTGGTAGGGACGGAATGGTTAACTAATAATTCGTTATGCATCCGTACCAGCGTGTAACACTATTTCTATTACAACGCCAAAATTAGCTATATGACGATAGAGAACGTGAAAAAGTGAGAAAGAAAAGAGAAGGTGGTTTATACATAAATATGTAAAGTATATGTAAAGAGAGAGAGAAAGAGAGGGAGAGGGAGAGAGAGATAGAGAAAGAGAGAGAAGGGGGGGGAGAAAGAGAGAGAGAGAGAGAGAGAGAGAGAGAGAGAGAGAGAGAGAGAGAGAGAGAGAGAGAGAGAGAGAGAGAGAGAGAGAGAGAGAGAAGAGAGAGAGAGAGAGAGAGAGAGAGAGAGAGAGAGAGAGAGAGAGAGAGAGAGAGAGAGAGAGAGAGAGAGAGAGAGAGAGAGAGAGAGAGAGAGAGAGGGAGGGAGAGAGAGAGAGAGAGAGAGAGAGAGAGAGAGAGAGAGAGAGGAGAGAGAGAGAGAGAGAGGAGAGAGAGAGAGGAGAGAGAGAGAGAGAGAGAGAGAGAGAGAGAGAGAGAGAGAGAGAGAGAGAGAGAGAGAGAGAGAGAGAGAGAGAGAGAGGAGAGAGAGAGAGAGAGAGAGAGAGAGAGAGAGAGAGACAGAGAGAGAGAAAATATAGGATTATAGTTAACAATAGTAAAAATAGAGAGTAAATATAAAGAAATATATGAAGAGAAAAAAGGTGAATTCTATTAATACGTAAGTGCTTCACTACGTCATACAGTTATAAATATTATCACTACGTCATACAGTTATAAATATTATTATTATTATTATTATTATTATTGTTGTTGTATATCTCATCGGCATTTAAAGTATATTAATATATCTATTACTAGACATTTTATAAGGTCTATTGTAATGGTCACAATACAAAAGTATCTCGACTACTTCGTGAACAATTCGAGAGTACCAACTACGAGAATAAAACTACTTCGTGAACAATTGGACGAGATGGGCTAAAGGACAACTAGGTCTAGAGTATCTCGTCTACTTGTCCGACGTCCATATTGATGATAGGGGCCGGGAAGTTATATACTACAAAATGTCTAGGCTACGCAACAATACGTGGGAATGGGGCCGATACACGGAGATAGGTAGTCGATTCAGGGAGATGGGTAGGCCGGACGCTATACAGTGGATGGCATACTGCGGGCGCCATGAGCGCGCGCCGTACGTTTACGTGTGAACCACCGCCATCAGGGGAAACACGATTCTAAAAATAGCTATTTTCGTAAACACACACTCCCCGGTATAGATATAGAATTAGCTGAGAAAAGTACGGGTTCGCCTAGTACCCAGTGTACACATTACGTAGGCGATTTAGAGCCTAGAATTATACCGTTATCGGGTCGAGGTCGACTAGGGTAAATTAGGAGTGTTATGACGGAAAGAAATCGTACATACACCGCATAGGGTAACTTTTCGTACTATTATATAACATAGCATAACTAAACAAGCATTTCATTATTTAGTAGCCCATATAGATATGCTTTTGTAATATAATATTATCAATTGTATATAGAAGTATACTCATATACGTTTAATTCAGTTATTAATTTTATTAAATAAATTGAATGCTTTTTTTGAATGCTTACATTGATAACATTTGACTGCGTGTTAACTGTATTTACCGTTTAACTGTTAGCACGGGCGAAAGCTTATAATATATGTTCTGCTTACGTTGCGTAACGAATCACTAATGTATTGTCATGTATCACATATTATAGTTTCTCTATGCATCGTTTTCATTTCATCTACGCGAACATAAATAACAATTCATCTTATACTAGTAAAGCACATTACACCGGACATTGAATCATTCTTCAAATACGAGGACAGATTGTAATTAGTTACAATTGAAACCAAGAGTAACGACAACGCATAAGTATCCTCGATATATTTTATTATAAAGTACATCGACTGGATTGTATAGCATCGTATGGAATATCTTCACGAATTCCGATTATTTCGAAGACACTTTATGAAACTGGTTCTGGTAACTATTACGCTCCGAGGAGAACTTTCGAAATTCATTACGCAATATCACCACTGCAACGATGATGAAACACCTTTTGACGTATTTCGTACGTCTTGCATAGGATTTCCGCATTTGCATCATCGCAAATTACGAGGAATAGGCATTGCATACGGATACGATTCACAACATTTCTAATTAAACTGCATGCAACTTAATAACGCACCGCATACCCCGGATGTACAGCGTACGACGTACGACGTACATCGCCTATAACCCCGTAACACGAACTTTAACCCGGCAACGCTACCGGTAACGCTCTAACCGCACGTGCCCGATGGATCGCCGACCGGTTTGACCTCTGACCTCTGAACCCGATTTCCGGTAGCCGCTTGCGCCGCAACGACGTGGAAATAGATCCGGTGGATTTGGCATCGGGCGCGCCCCGTATCACGAATGTCGACGTCACCGCTACCTCGGCCGTTAACGGCAATCTCAACTCCAGCTCCAGGTCGCAGATGCCGGCGATAACGCCCGCCATTCGATATCGCGCCGACTTCACGTCCGCCGTAGATAACGACGATTACGCTACCAAGGATTACGACATACCTTCTTATCGGTTTATATATAATATCGTATCGCTATCGTACGATTTATGTATAAAGTGTACGTTAGATCAAATAGATTACTCATTAGCGAATCCGTATAACCGTTACCTACTCTAATAATATGACTTTAATAAGAACTTTAGTATTTAATCAATACTAATTGCGGATCGGAATAGAAAAACTGTATAAAATTCCGAACACGAGCAATTTATTATTCTAAAATTTAGAACTAATTAGAAATACGATATCGAACATACATTTGTTTACTATTGCGTAATTTGATATATCATTTAAATATTTAAATAAGAGACTACTTTTTTAATATTCTTTTTATAAGAACAAATTTCTTTGATGCATAAAATCTATTTATAAAAGCGTTCATATGTGATGCACATAGACATATGTACAGAGTACATGGGCAAATATATAGAGTACATAGACATATGTACAGAGTACGTGGGCAAATGTATAGAGTACATAGATATATGTACAGAGTACATGGGCAAATGTATAGAGTACGTAGACATATGTATAGAGTACATGGGCAAATGTATAGAGTACGTAGACATATGTATAGAGTACATGGACATATACCCACGCGAATACATACCATATACATACATGCATAAGCATACACATACATATAGATATACACTGATACACGGGCATACGAACACGCATACACGCACACGCATACACGCACACGCATACACGCACACGCATACACGCACACGTATACACGCACACGCATACACGCACACGAATACACGCACACGCATACACGCACACGCATACACTCACACGCATACGCATTCATACGCATATAGACATATACAATACATTTACTTATTAGAAATATAGATATACATATATAAAGTACATTATCAATTCCTCACCTATTCATTACACATCAATTAGGAACTCTCTTGAAAACATACATCAAATGCCCGGATATTAGTTAAGATATTTACGTTAAAATATTTACGTTAAGATATTTACGTTAAGATATTTACGTTAAGATATTTACGTTAAGATATTTACGTTAAGATATTTACGTTAAGATATTTACGTTAAGATATTTACGTTAAGATATTTACGTTAAGATATTTACGTTAAGATATTTACGTTAAGATATTTACGTTAAGATATTTACGTTAATATATTTCCGTTAAGATATTTCCGTTAAGATATTTCTGTTAAGATATTTCCGTTAAGATATTTATTTTTGATATTTACGTTAAGATATTTACGTTAAGATATTTACGTTAAGATATTTACGTTAAGATATTTACGTTAAGATATTTACGTTAAGATATTTACGTTAAGATATTTACGTTAAGATATTTACGTTAAGATATTTACGTTAAGATATTTACGTTAAGATATTTACGTTAAGATATTTACGTTAAGATATTTACGTTAAGATATTTACGTTAAGATATTTACGTTAAGATATTTACGTTAAGATATTTACGTTAAGATATTTACGTTAAGATATTTACGTTAAGATATTTACGTTAAGATATTTACGTTAAGATATTTACGTTAAGATATTTACGTTAAGATATTTACGTTAAGATATTTACGTTAAGATATTTACGTTAAGATATTTACGTTAAGATATTTACGTTAAGATATTTACGTTAAGATATTTACGTTAAGATATTTACGTTAAGATATTTACGTTAAGATATTTACGTTAAGATATTTACGTTAAGATATTTACGTTAAGATATTTACGTTAAGATATTTACGTTAAGATATTTACGTTAAGATATTTACGTTAAGATATTTACGTTAAGATATTTACGTTAAGATATTTACGTTAAGATATTTACGTTAAGATATTTACGTTAAGATATTTACGTTAAGATATTTACGTTAAGATATTTACGCTGATGACATTATGTTATTCGCTATATCTTAAACCGTTATTAAAATATGGTCGTATACATACGTTACACATAAATGTAATAAATGACATTAATAACTACTGAATCGGTATGTAGCTGAATTAATAAATATAGCATAACACTTACATAATGATTTACTCAATCCACAGATATACATTTAATATCAGGATACATTTTACTTTTTTTTAAACATTTTACGATATACTCAAACTCACCAGCTATTAAATTACAAATATATTTAAATAATAAGTAAAAGACTTACTTGGAGGTTCTCGAACAATCTTAGAAACTCTCTTACGTCTATACTACACGTATACACACAATTATCCATTTATCCTTTTATGATTTGGTTACTACACAAACATTGTGTGAGTCTTAATGTACAAGAATACACGCGCAAATACACACACATACACACACACACACACACACACATATATATATATATATATATATATATATATATATATATATAAGCCCAAAGCTATTAGTAAACATACTTACGACTGACCTTGAAATATATTCTACATTAACAACTTCCGGAAATTCAACAGCTGAATATATAATATTCCCCAACACTGTCAAACATGATCAACTATAGAATAGATATAAGAGCAAGAGTTTATGCCACACTTCAATACATCTTAACTAGTTTTGGATGTAAATATGATTCTGGTGGTTCATACGATAGTAAAATTGTAATCAATAATTAATTTAATTCATTACAGTCTAATTAAAATTAACAATAATTAAATATCTTATTATAATTAACTGTCCTATTCAGACTTGACTATAGTGACATCATAGTTTACAAACTTAAGCAATAGCAACAAAAGAAACTACATAAAATAATAGATAAGCAAAACCATACAAATAAATTCAAAATGATCTCGTAATTCTGAATACCTACACAATTAAGTAAAACGAGTTCGTTTAACTAAATATTAAAATATAAAATACTTTAAAATAACAAATATATCGATATAAAAACAATCTTATCTTAACTGCACCAAAACTGATAACGAACTATTAGCATATTCTAAAATAAAACTAAAAATATCCGAAAATTCTCCCCCCGACAATAATATATACAATAAGGACAACATTGAAATATGAAAATGTAAACAACCCAATGCAATCTTACATCCTTTGTTTACTACCCACGCAACTAACTAAACCTACTGAATCTGAATATTAATAAGTACTATGAGTACCATGAGTACCATGAGTACTTACCCGTTAGTATAATTTGTTATACTTCTCATTTGGTTTCAAATCAAATATTTTTTTAAATAAAAAAAATGTATATATTTAATTACCCGTATGCACACGTACGCACACACATACGCACACATACACACACACATACACGCACACATACACACACATACCCACACCAATGCCCATGCACACACACAAACGTGCACATATATACCCATACATACATACATACACACACATACTCACTATACGCACTATACACATATATACACACACACATACACACACACACGCATACACACACACACACACATACACATACACACACACACACACACACACATACACACACACATACACATACACACACATACATACACACATACACATATGGATATATACTCGATAGAACTTACCTGCATTGTTATCTCAAATCTGATCTTTGACCTATGAATATACGCAATTTCCCTCAACCAGGAAAATAATCCAACCCTCAACCAGGAAAATAATCCAACTTTCACTCTCTACTTTAACATCCTAAAAATATCACGATATCCTTACATAATTAGCTTGTTTTCATTAAAACAAAGATTAGCAATTAAGCCGCCAGGGTGCGTGCACGTGGCTAATAATTAGACATACACCGACGAGCACATTACATTTGACCCCTATCGTTTGAACCCTAAACACCACTGCCATCTCGGTATAGCCCATAACTCCACCGTCATTACCATATCTATATTGTATCAACTCTACCCTCCATTACCACCAACTCTACATTTCTTCACCCCTGCTCTCTACTCAGATCATCTCTATATTACCTAATTATTTACCCTCACTACCAACGTCTCTTCATATCATATCTTCTACTCCTCATTACCGCCACGGTATCCACATTAGCTCCCTGATAACCCCAAATTATAACCGCATCTAACCACGTCTACTTTTTAGTCAATTTTCGTACTGGAAATATTTATAACCGGAATTAATTTGTATTGAAACTCTTTACAAAAAATATACAAACGTGTATTTTGTAATGCACCCGACAAGATAAATATTCCCTTTTCTATATTAAATTATTGTATCTCAATATTGTCGTCACGGTTGAGTGGATTTACCGGCGAAATTCACATACGACCAACTCGAAGGCATTTAAGATGTCCAACGGTCGTAAGGCGTATTATCAACGGTTAGAGTGTCCGCGAACACACATTAACACCCGAGGTGATGACCTACGTGTCCTCTCTACGGTTCTTTTACGTTCCGGATGCTAATAGTTAGTGATTTGCAAATATTAAAACGAGCCCGTTATTATTACGGCGACTCCATACCACCAGCCCGTTAACTTTCCGCCAGGTTTCCCCTCCCGTTAACTAAACCACGCCCCGAGCAGGCGTTACGCTTCACCGAGCAAATTGCCGACGTACTCCGGATCCGGGTTCCGATTGCTTCAGCTGGAAGGTCGGCCGCTGGGCCTAGAGCAACGGACCGTCGGCGACGAACAGATGTCGTTTCCGGTGGCGGACTCTGTCGTGTCGACGGCTCGCGGCGGTTTCGTTGACGACGAGACGGAGCGCGTTGCTAAGGCCGCGGTGCACGTTAGCAACGCGGCGCGCGAACACACGCCACACCAAAATCGTATGGCGCATGCACTCCGGAGAGTTACATCTCGAATGCTGCAAATAATATCCAGATATCTTGAACGAAATGAGAAATCTCAAGTGATTTCTTATCCATGAAGTTATAGGCTTTGCATAACTGTATATATATATATATATATATATATATATATATATATATATATATATATATATATATATATATATATATATAAACATTCTGCGAATATCTACAAGAGTGTATTTAAACTGTACCCGTTATTACATACAATAACATGCGTATGGATATATCAAACACACACAACTACGATCGGTGTAGCAAATCACGCCAAAACTTATTAATTTAATGCGTCATCGCGATTTTGCTGTGAGTCATCCACTTATAAATAGATTTATATAAACTAACCATTAATCCATGAATTCCTAGCATTAGCCTGAATTTGTGAAATATCGTGCGATAATAATATGGACATATCGCAAATAGATAATATCATTTATTTATAATTATATAACGCCGAATCTCTAGATAAATGTATACATTACCCAATCCCTACCCCACATTAGCACCATATCTCCATGTTCTCACCCATGGCCCCCACTAGTACCATATTTAGTCATATTTCGTACTTTTAAAACCTGAATTAAAATTCATTAAAGCGTATCTAAAATTTCCATACGTTTGTATTTCTATTATCGAAGAAAACACTTTATTAATTACTTAAACTGGACATACGAAACGTAATGCGAGTTAAGTTCATAAACTAAATCAATAATAATAACTAAAGATGATATCAAGGGTAATATTGGGTATAATTATAAATAATATATGTATATATACTATTTCTATAGATAGTATATCTATAGGTAATATATTTATAGATACAATATATATATAAATACGATAGCTATATATTTACTATTTCTATAGATAATGCATTTAGTTCATTATTGAAAATTAAATAATAAAGAAATCTCATAAATATTGTTGTTATGTATAGATTTATTAAATTACTCACTGTTAATTGTTAAATTACTGTAATTTCAATAAATTCCTCCCATTTCCGACCTTTCGAACAGCAATTAACGAATGGCACTGGTGAATTCGGGGGACTCGAGAGTTACGTAAGAGTTCACAGGGAAGAATTCCCCGAGCAAACCTCTGTGATACAGAATATCAGTTTCTTCAGACTCCAGGTACGGTTGGGATGGTCGGCTAGAGGTTAGTGATGTACCGTCGGGGGAGTTAAGAGTAACTTTTTTAAGATTTACACTCTGTAAACTAGAGTGTAAATTAGAGTGTATATATATATATATATATATATATATACACTATTATTCTGCATATCAATTGAGTAACTTATGATGGATATTAATAATGGTCTAACGGTCTAATGTAGATTTATATTACAGGTAAGTATTAACTATTAGATATTACCTTATGTAGATAACTCCTTATAAGGTAGAATGTATACAATCCATTTATATGGCGTATGTCAATTAAATTATAAAGAAGTGTGCATGCAGGATTGCTGGTAAATAATAGATATACAATGTATATATAATGGATACACAAAGGGTATATAATTGGTGTATAATGGGTATATAGTAGGTGTAGAAGTGTATGGGTTTAACTTTGACGTATGCATGTGCAACGACCCTATAAATTCGTAGTTCACTCGTATCCTGTAATAGCCTGTAATAACCATCTACTTCTCTGCTAAATGTTCTGCTAAATTCTCAGCTAAATTCTACTCTTTGCTAAATGCTACGCTAAATTCTCAGCTAATCTCTCCACTAAACACTCCTCTAAACCATAAGCTAAATTCTCAGCTAACCTCTTCACTAAACTCTCTACTAAACTCTCCCCTTATAACTCTTCCAAACTACACTAGAAACTCACCATTAAAATCTCCACTAAAATCTCCTCTAAACTCTCCTTTAAAATCTCCACTAAAATCTCCACTAAAATCTCCACTAAAATCTCCACTAAAATCTCCACTAAAATCTCCACTAAAATCTCCACTAAAATCCCCACGAAAATCTCCTCTAAACTCTCCATTAAAATCTCCACTAAAATCGCATCTAATCTCTCCATTAAAATGTCCTCTAAACCCTCAATTAAACTATCCACTTTCGCTATATCGCTTCGCTAAAAGCGACACCAAACGCCACAGCCCCACCAGCTGACCTCACTGGTCATCGGGGACGACGGCTACGAAGACACCGAGGTATACGGTATACGTTTGCTCGAGACGTTGGTCGTACCCTACGGCTGCGACGCGGAGAGCTTACTAGCGGACTACAGGCCTTCTAACCACTCGAAAGTCAAGGTCACGCCCACACCTGGACCCCACACTCATTTCCACGCCCTCCTCTCCACGCATTTTAGGTTGTTCGCGGCATTTTAAGATCTCTACGGCATGTTAAACTCTCTACAGCATTTTAAGCCATCTACACTACTTTCTCGACCTACGTTTTCAACACATTACTACTTCCTGTTCACATCTTTAAGCATAATTAATATCTTTAAGCCTATTTCCGCTAACCACTTCTGATTCACCTATTTCATCTGTCTTATTATTATTATTATATTAATATTATTATTATTATTATTATTATTATTATTATTATTATTATTATTATTATTATTATTATTATTATTATTATTATTATATTATCAATTTTTAAAAGTAAACAAGTTATTTTTGATGGCAGATCGAGTACAAACCGGAAACGCAGGTTCACGATTACGTCGAGACAACGAACATATCTAATTACCAACGCCCGCATTATCGCGTGAGTCGCAGCGACCTAGCCGACGTCGCCGACTACGACTCCACCAGCATCGACGAAACCTGCAGCGTAGACTACGACGTCCGCCGCCGACGCCCGCAAATCTACGCTCCGCCTAGCGTTGACCTCCCGAGTTCAACGTACCGCGCTCCAGTGCAACGCACGTACGCCGCCGCCGAGATTTCGGACGAAGTGCAGCAGGCAATGGCGCCCTATAAGTCCAACTTATACGCGTCACGCTTGAGACAATCGCACCTGTCCCCGTCGTCCGCTCTGTCGACAATAGCCTCGTTATCGTCGTCGAATTCGCTGTTTCCCGCGTACGATCGCGAATCAATACCAGTCGTTCCCACTACGCCGAGTTCCGTACATTCGTCTCGTTACGCGCGCGACTTATCTCCCGCCACGTCCGGCTACCCGTCGCTAAGGTATCGGCGCGCGGCTTCCCTGACTACGCCACGCCCATCGGCGACGCCCCTCGCGACGACGCACTCCACGTCTCGTTGCGCGCCGGTCCCGTCTCCTCGCCGATCGTCGTACGTCTTACGCGATAAAACGCGTACATCTTCGCAATGGTGTACGGCCGGAACTAAGGTGAAGATCACGTGCACTGCCGATACGTCTTCCGGTCAAAAGGTCACCTGGTACCATAACGACGTAGTGCTTGCAGATGGAGATAAATACTCGATTTCGGTAAGACTTTACCTCATTTTTTAGGATTTAAGAATTTCTTTGCTATAAAATGCTCAAATTTTCATTTATTTTTATATCTTACTTTATTTATACACTAGTTTGGGTACTTGGAAGTATTATTACATACCTTATATAAATAATATCACATTGTGAGCAGTAAGCCGAATTGTTTTTGAACAATAAGCGATCTTTTTTAGAATCTCTTGTATAAATTATATAATTTTTGGTTAAATGTAAAAGAATACTTTATAATTATGTAATTGTTTGTACAATTCGAAAGCTAAAAATGACCAATAACTAATAAGCTATACAGATAGTATCCAGTGGTAATCGCAAAGTTGTATTCTTTATTGTATTATACCTCGGCTCCCGCCACTTCCTACTCGTATACTTTCGGTTATAGAGAGAAGGCGATTCGTTGATGCTGGAGGTGAAAGATGTGAAATCTAGAGACGCGGGAATCTACAAGGTCACAACAAGGGGAAGTAACGGGGAAGAGATCAGTTGTGAGGCCAGCGTTAAAGTGGATGGTTAGATAATAGATTATAAATCTGTAGTAATGTTAAATAATAGACATCGCAAACTTTAGAACAACTAAACCTTAGATACATCTTAGACCTTACTTTACCTTAGACCTTACTTTACCTTAGACCTTAGATACATCTTAGACCTTACTTTACCTTAGACCTTACTGTACCTTAGACCTTACTTTACCTTAGACCTTACTGTACCTTAGACCTTACTTTACCTTAGACCTTACTTTACCTTAGACCTTACTTTACCTTAGATCTTACTTTACCTTAGACCTTACTGTACCTTAGACCTTACTGTACCTTAGACCTTACTTTACCTTAGACCTTACTTTACCTTAGACCTTACTTTACCTTAGACCTTACTTTACCTTAGATCTTACTTTACCTTAGACCTTACTGTACCTTAGACCTTACTGTACCTTAGACCTTACTTTACCTTAGACCTTACTTTATCTTAGACCTTAGATACATCTTAGACCTTACTTTACCTTAGACCTTACTTTACCTTAGACCTTACTTTACCTTAGACCTTATTTTACCTTAGACCTTACTTTACCTTAGATCTTACTTTACCTTAGACCTTACTGTACCTTAGACCTTACTGTACCTTACACCTTACTTTACCTTAGACCTTACTTTACCTTAGATCTTACTTTACCTTAGACCTTACTGTACCTTAGACCTTACTGCACCTTAGACCTTACTTTACCTTAGACCTTACTTTACCTTAGACCTTACTTTACCTTAGACCTTACTTTACCTTAGACCTTACTTTATCTTAGACCTTAGATACATCTTAGACCTTACTTTACCTTAGACCTTACTTTACCTTAGACCTTACTTTATCTTAGACCTTACTTTAACTTAGATCTTACTTTACCTTAGACCTTACTGTAACTTAGACCTTACTGTACCTTAGACCTTACTTTACCTTAGACCTTACTTTACCTTAGACCTTACTTTACCTTAGACCTTACTTTATCTTAGACCTTAGATACATCTTAGACCTTACTTTACCTTAGACCTTACTTTACCTTAGACCTTACTTTATCTTAGACCTTACTTTACCTTAGACCTTACTTTACCTTAGACCTTACCTTATTTTAGACCTTACTTTACCTTAGACCTTACTTTACCTTAGACCTTACTTTACCTTAGACCTTACTTTACCTTAGACCTTACTTTACCTTAGATCTTACTGTACCTTAGACCTTACTATATTTTAGACCTTACTGTATTTTAGACCTTACTGTATTTTAGACCTTACTGTATTTTAGACCTTACTGTATTTTAGACCTTACTGTATTTTAGACCTTACTGTACCTTAGATTTTACTTTATTTTAGATCTTACTGTACCTTAGATCTTACTGTACCTTAGACCTTACTGTATTTTAGATCTTACTGTATTTTAGACCTTATTGTACCTTAGACCTTACTTTACCTTAGACCTTACTTTACCTTAGACCTTACTTTATCTTAGACCTTACTTTACCTTAGACCTTACTGTAACTTAGACCTTACTGTACCTTAGACCTTACTTTACCTTAGACCTTACTTTACCTTAGACCTTACTGTACCTTAGACCTTACTGTACCTTAGACCTTACTGTACCTTAGACCTTACTTTACCTTAGACCTTACTTTACCTTAGACCTTACTTTACCTTATACCTTACTTTACCTTAGACCTTACTTTATCTTAGACCTTAGATACATCTTAGACCTTACTTTACCTTAGACCTTACTTTACCTTAGACCTTACTTTATCTTAGACCTTACTTTACCTTAGATCTTACTTTACCTTAGACCTTACTGTACCTTAGACCTTACTGCACCTTAGACCTTACTTTACCTTAGACCTTACTTTACCTTAGACCTTACTTTACCTTAGACCTTACTTTACCTTAGACCTTACTTTATCTTAGACCTTAGATACATCTTAGACCTTACTTTACCTTAGACCTTACTTTACCTTAGACCTTACTTTATCTTAGACCTTACTTTAACTTAGATCTTACTTTACCTTAGACCTTACTGTAACTTAGACCTTACTGTACCTTAGACCTTACTTTACCTTAGACCTTACTTTACCTTAGACCTTACTTTACCTTAGACCTTACTTTATCTTAGACCTTAGATACATCTTAGACCTTACTTTACCTTAGACCTTACTTTACCTTAGACCTTAATTTACCTTATACCTTACTTTACCTTAGACCTTACTTTACCTTAGACCTTACTTTACCTTAGACCTTAATTTATCTTAGACCTTACTTTACCTTAGACCTTACTTTACCTTAGACCTTACTGTACCTTAGACCTTACTGTACCTTATACTTTACTTTACCTTAGACCTTACTTTATCTTAGACCTTACTTTACCTTAGATCTTACTTTACCTTAGACCTTACTGTACCTTAGACCTTACTTTACCTTAGACCTTACTGTACCTTAGACCTTACTTTACCTTAGACCTTACTTTATCTTAGACCTTACTTTACCTTAGACCTTACTTTACCTTAGACCTTACTTTACCTTAGACCTTACTTTACCTTAGATCTTACTGTACCTTAGACCTTACTATATTTTAGACCTTACTGTATTTTAGACCTTACTGTATTTTAGACCTTACTGTATTTTAGACCTTACTGTATTTTAGACCTTACTGTACCTTAGATTTTACTTTATTTTAGATCTTACTGTACCTTAGATCTTACTGTACCTTAGACCTTACTGTATTTTAGATCTTACTGTATTTTAGACCTTATTGTACCTTAGACCTTACTTTACCTTAGACCTTACTTTACCTTAGACCTTACTTTATCTTAGACCTTACTTTACCTTAGACCTTACTGTAACTTAGACCTTACTGTACCTTAGACCTTACTTTACCTTAGACCTTACTTTACCTTAGACCTTACTGTACCTTAGACCTTACTGTACCTTAGACCTTACTGTACCTTAGACCTTACTTTACCTTAGACCTTACTTTACCTTAGACCTTACTTTTACCTTAGACCTTACTTTACCTTAGACCTTACTTTATCTTAGACCTTAGATACATCTTAGACCTTACTTTACCTTAGACCTTACTTTACCTTAGACCTTACTTTATCTTAGACCTTACTTTACCTTAGATCTTACTTTACCTTATACCTTACTGTACCTTAGACCTTACTGCACCTTAGACCTTACTTTACCTTAGACCTTACTTTACCTTAGACCTTACTTTACCTTAGACCTTACTTTACCTTAGACCTTACTTTATCTTAGACCTTAGATACATCTTAGACCTTACTTTACCTTAGACCTTACTTTACCTTAGACCTTACTTTATCTTAGACCTTACTTTAACTTAGATCTTACTTTACCTTAGACCTTACTGTAACTTAGACCTTACTGTACCTTAGACCTTACTTTACCTTAGACCTTACTTTACCTTAGACCTTACTTTACCTTAGACCTTACTTTATCTTAGACCTTAGATACATCTTAGACCTTACTTTACCTTAGACCTTACTTTACCTTAGACCTTAATTTACCTTATACCTTACTTTACCTTAGACCTTACTTTACCTTAGACCTTACTTTACCTTAGACCTTAATTTATCTTAGACCTTACTTTACCTTAGACCTTACTTTACCTTAGACCTTACTGTACCTTAGACCTTACTGTACCTTAGACTTTACTTTACCTTAGACCTTACTTTATCTTAGACCTTACTTTACCTTAGATCTTACTTTACCTTAGACCTTACTGTACCTTAGACCTTACTTTACCTTAGACCTTACTGTACCTTAGACCTTACTTTACCTTAGACCTTACTTTATCTTAGACCTTACTTTACCTTAGACCTTACTTTAACTTAGACCTTACTTTACCTTAGACCTTACTTTACCTTAGACCTTACTGTACCTTAGACCTTACTGTACCTTAGACTTTACTTTACCTTAGACCTTACTTTATCTTAGACCTTACTTTACCTTAGATCTTACTTTACCTTAGACCTTACTGTACCTTAGACCTTACTTTACCTTAGACCTTACTGTACCTTAGACCTTACTTTACCTTAGACCTTACTTTATCTTAGACCTTACTTTACCTTAGACCTTACTTTACCTTAGACCTTACTTTACCTTAGACCTTACTTTACCTTAGACCTTACTTTACCTTAGACCTTACTTTACCTTAGACCTTACTTTACCTTAGACCTTACTTTACCTTAGACCTTACTGTACCTTAGACCTTACTGTACCTTAGACCTTACTTTACCTTAGACCTTACTTTATCTTAGACCTTACTTTACCTTAGACCTTACTTTACCTTAGACCTTACTTTACCTTAGACCTTACTTTACCTTAGACCTTACTTTACCTTAGACCTTACTTTACCTTAGACCTTACTTTACCTTAGACCTTAGATACATCTTAGACCTTACTTTACCTTACTTTATCTTAGACCTTACTTTACCTTAGACCTTACTTTACCTTAGACATTACTGTATTTTAGACCTTACTGTATTTTAGATCTTACTGTATTTTAGACCTTACTTTATTTTAGATCTTACTTTACCTTAGACCTTACTAAACTAGTTAAATCTAACTAAATATATATCCTACGTAACAGAATCAAATCAACTATAGCTAGGCAATTATTATTTCTATGGTATTAAAAAGAACTTCTGGTAACTATTAGACCCCGAGTACTTGCATTTACATCGTTATGCCTATATCCGGTTTCTTGTAAGTTTCCACTCTCGAATGCTTCCTCTTCTTTTTACCAACTCTTCAGTGTATCGAACATTTCCCGTAACTTGAAACGTCAATTATTATTAACCGTTGCACCATTATCGGCGGCAAGTGATTAATGTACGGATACGAGATCATATTGCATTCTGGACTTTATTAAGTGCAAATGTGTTACCCGCATTAGGTTACGTAATACACGTTATGCAATGTAATACACATCTCAATATATATTGACATATAGATTAACGTAATATTTTCAATTTTTTGTGGTTTTGAAGAATTTATTAGAATAAGCATTTTATATTTGTGTTCGGTTCATTTAATTATAGTATAATATAACTTATATTGCGGATTTTATATATATATATATATATATATATATATATATATATATATATATATATATAGCTATAGGTGGATATGTATATAAACAAATAGTTTATATCTCAAATAATTAAACAGTTTAGCTATATCGGAAACATTTTACAGTGTTAATATAATTTAATATAATTCTATACATTATTATATAATCAGTGATTTCAATGGATACAATTTACTTACTGTTACTTAAGTACTTACTAGTAAAAGTACTCGAGTGTTTAGTAAGATTATTTTTCTAAAACATTGTTATACACGTTTTCGAAGGATTTCTAACTTATGAAATATGCCATGAGTTGTCATAGAAAACCTTTATCCTAAAGTCTAATATGCGTCTTATTATCAGTTAGTAGTCAAACATATTCAGCTATAGTCAGTTATAGTCAATAATAGCAAGTTATATGATAGGTATATAATTAATAATAGCAGTAACCAGTTACAAATTAGAGCATATCCACAGTAAATGATATTTAATATCCGATTTACCATTCTGTTTTATTTACTCGACTTCCGGTAAAGTAACAGTTTCCGGTTGTCGTGTTGTTGCGGTTGGCGCGTGTAAACAGATGAGTTCATATGGGGTCAGGGATCGGGAGGGGTCAGGAGGAGCGTCGTTCGGTAATTTGATTGAATTCGGCAGAGTTATGAGGCCAACATCCGGGCGATCTTGATATAATCATCACACCTCTCCCTCTACCAACCCCCCCCCCCCCCGCCTGCATATTTACTTTATACACGTACAAATACATCACATATATTCACATATGTATTCACGGAGTAGCATCAACGGAGTATTACATAATCCGCTCTAACTGAACTCCAAAACCTGTTAATTATATTCCGTACCGGAAATTCGAGAGAATCATTTTTCGCAGTCGACATTGAAATTCTTACATAATCTATTGTTATGAAGATGCATATATATATATATATATATATATATATATATATATATTGATTATATATTGATTCGTTATTTTTCCTTGTACTATTAGGACGTGTTTTATTTAAATTTTCTATTATTTCGGGACGATTACACTAAAACTTTGTATGTATTAATAATAATAAGTATAAATATAAATGTATAAATATAACTATATAAATATAACTAAATAAATATAATTATATAAATATAACTAAATAAATATAATTATAACTATTTAAATATAACTATATAAATATAACTATATAAATATAACTAAATAAATATAATTACATAAATATAACTAAATAAATATAATTACATAAATATAACTAAATAAATATAATTATAACTATATAAATATAACTAAATAAATATAATTATATAAATATAACTAAATAAATATAACTACATAAATATAACTAAATAAATATAATTATAACTATATAAATATAACTATATAAATATAACTAAATAAATATAACTATATAAATATAACTAAATAAATATAATTATATAAATATAACTAAATAAATATAATTATAACTATATAAATATAACTATATAAATATAACTAAATAAATATAACTATATAAATATAACTAAATAAATATAATTATATAAATATAACTAAATAAATATAATTATATAAATATAACTAAATAAATATAACTATATAAATATAACTAAATAAATATAACTATATAAATATAAATATATAAATATAACTATATAAATATAACTAAATAAATATAATTATAACTATATAAATATAACTATATAAGTATAAATATAACTATATAAGTATAACTATATAAATTAAACTATATAAATATAACTAAATAAATATAATTATAACTATTTAAATATAACTATATAAATATGACTAAATAAATATAATTATATAAATATAACTATATAAATATAACTAAATAAATATAATTATAACTATTTAAATATAACTATATAAATATGACTAAATAAATATAATTATATAAATATAACTAAATAAATATAACTATATAAATATAAATATATAAATATAATTATATAAATATAACTAAATAAATATAACTATATAAATATAAATATATAAATATAACTATATAAATATAACTAAATAAATATAATTATAACTATTTAAATATAACTATATAAATATAACTATATAAATATAACTATATAAATATAACTAAATAAATATAATTACATAAATATAACTAAATAAATATAATTATAACTATATAAATATAACTATATAAATATAACTATATAAATATAACTATAACTATATAAATATAACTATATAAATATAACTATATAAATATAACTATATAAATATAACTATATAAATATAACTATATAAATATAACTATATAAATATAACTATATAAATATAACTATATAAATATAACAATACAAATATACCATTACAAATATAATTATATAATACTTATTGATTAACTAAACATGGCTTCATTTATGATATGTTCAGCTTGTAAATAATTGTCAGAAATTTGCTTAATTTGCAATTTTTAGACCTCTCCGATTTAAAATATATTTAATATATTGATTATATTGATTATATATTGATTATGTATGAGATATTTTTTCCAAATTATATTCTAATTGTGTTCTAATTATATCCTTCTTCTATTTAAAACGATTATATGTTGCTAACCTGTAACTAATTTATATTTTACAATATCATTTACTGTAATTTATCAGTAATGATAAAATTGGCACTCGTATTGCCACAAGCGACTGAGTGATACATATTTCGTAAAAACATAAGATTCTAGGCACGCGTCGATGGAAATATTCGAGCCCTCTGTTATATTACATCAGATGCTCATAGATAAGGAATATTTGCAGTACTGAAGGGATGAGTCGAGGCATCTGCGATGTATTCAGCTCTACGATTAGAGATAATGATCAATGTATTCCAGTTCTAAATGATAATTCTCTTCAAATTACAAATAACGATTTAATTATTGAAAACGACCCCTTCCAATTAATACCTCAGATTCCGATATTAAAGGACACGTAGAGTTAATGACGAATGGAATTTCTGAGAGTGGTGTTAATAAGTCAAAACTTTATGAAATTCGTGGAACGATTCTTTTAGAATGTGATTTTGTAAATAACCTTGATAATATAATTGTTGAAATTAGCAAAGATTTATTTTCGCAGGATGAATCGCTATTAAGACCTACCATGATAAATATTCAAAAGGGTCAACAATATGCTATACAGATGCAAATATAAATAATAGATCACTGAATCCAGACAGCAACAAAGAGCTCGCGAGTTTAATAGAGACTCTGAGCGAGAGCTAATTAATATGCAAGCTCTTTTTAAAAGGTTCCCTCGTCGGCCAGTAAGGAAGATTATCGGAGACGTTAACTCGAAATGTACTGGTTCTATAAATGATCAATGGAATTTTGCAAATGAATTATATAATAATGAAAATGAAATTTTGGTATATGAGAATTTCACCTGGACTAAAATATCCCAGGATCAAAGCCATATTTAACAAATCTACATAATAAACAAGATATATTGATATATTACTAAGCCAAAACGCTCTTGAAATACAGAACCTGTTAGACTAGTCTAAGTTATAATTCTTGAGGTTATTCACAGATTGGGTACTCCAGGTTTTTGGATCAAAAATAAGGTTGTATTAATCCATAAAAAAGTTCCCATCAATATCCTATATAACTTCAGGCCAATTTGTTTATTGTCCATATTATATAAACTCTATGCAGGTATTTTATCAAAACAATAGTGGGAATTGTCGCAGATAACAATTGGATCTCTCCTCAGCGAAATAGGTTCCTTCCGGGAGTAAAGAGTATTCAAGAATATACATAAGTATTAGTTTAAGAAACTAAAAAGATAAAATCTGATTTATTCATTGTTTGACTGGACATTAAGAACGCTCTTGGCTCTATAACTCATACTTCACTATTGAAATTATATAATTCATTACCGATACCTAAGAAGAACAACTCTATTCTTTAAGACTAATTCAACAACTGCTAATTCTTATTTTACCACAAACTCCACCTGAGATGTGATACAGGGTGCTCCTCTTTCTCCCGTAACCTTCGATCTAACTTCAGAACCGTTAACAACAACAGCCCTACGATCTCCAGGAGTAAATGTAACGAGTAATAATACATCCACTACATCTTATGAAGATGATTCGGAAATTATTTCTAACTCTACAATAGAAACGCGAAATATGCTTTTCAGAGTCTCGAGAGACGTAGGGCCTACTTCGTAGGGCTCAAACGTAGCCCTTCCAAATGCGCTGTATTCCTGCGGGTAAATAACTTAATTACTACTTTAACATAATGGTAACGGTAATATAAACTCGTTATCGATAAATCTGTTAAATATCTAGACATGTTAATAGGTCTACAATTACTTTTCGGAATGTTTACTAATGGACTTTTTTTCCGACTCGTACGGAAACAGTTTCTGCGTCGGCTCTCGCCAACAAATCGAGTTTCTACGCCGTTATTTATTTCCATTGTTATCGCATGACCTCAGGATATAGTTGTACACAAGTCTCCCTGCGTAACATCGATCGTAGAATCTAACGGTTTCACCGACAAGTTACTAATAAACCCGATAGCTCCGCTATTCCATTCTTCTAAGCCTATTACACTTCTGGAGGTCTCGCAATAACTCAATTGTCACGAGCGGCTGATATTTGGACAATAGCTAAAGCTACATAAATATTGAGCTCCAGAGATATTGCGATTTCTAATATAACGGGGTGTCAATTATCTGAAACTCTATCATCAGCCACCGATAATATCAATGCCATAGAATTGCTATCCGGGAGTTAGTTTTGGGGCCTCTATGCGTATAGATATAATAGTAAGTGGGCTAACCTCAAGACAAGCTTAACACCGGATGGGGGTACACGTTGCTGAATCCGACCGGAAAAATATTCGCATACTAATCGACGATATCTGCGCTGTCCCAGCTGAAGTGGTCAGAAGTATTCGACTTGTATTGAGGAAGCGCTGGTCAGAAAAACTCTTAAATTATCCTTCTCAAGGCAGAATTGCCAGATATTTTGGCAAACATAGCTGACAATGTATTGTTATGCAACTTATATCTTAAAACTCATACCTGTCTTTTCGGGCATGGGAGTTTTTAGCATGCCGCTCGTCTTCAGGTTCTTCCGATAATACTTTCATTGGTTCGGCTGATTCTACGTATAGGAAGTATTTTAGTGCTATAGAAATCTCTAGGCATATAATAATTCGTTATAAAGCTCATGTCGAATATTCATAACCGGGTCCTACTCTTGCTACGTTCAGTTCTAACTTGTCTAAATATTGGCCACAAACTAGACTTTACCTCGAGTTTTGGCTTAAAACCTAATATCGTGATTTGGATCATGAGCAGAATATATAAAGTCGATATAAATATCGCATTTGACATTTGAGGCATAACATTGATAATTCCGCTCATCGTAAGATCTCAAAATACTCGCATCTTCTATTTATTGTCCCTTGTGTTGTATGTGCTCTCGGGACATGGCACTTAAGAAATAAAGTCTTACAGGAAGAGAAGAGCTTAACATACCATCGAGGATTTTGATAAAGTTTCTTCAAAGAAGTGATTGAAAGTACTCTTTATTTTGTTAGGGTAACTTTTAGAAATGTCTAAAAGTAACATTTAGATATGTCAGAATAATTTTTCTTGTCTTTTTTAGCATTTTAGCATTTTAGCCTTTTTATTTGTTCCCTTTGCAATTGTTTTATATGTTAATTGTCTTATTCGTATGTATTTAATTTCTATTATATTTATATATATATATATAATATATATATATATATATATATATATATATATATATATATATATATATTGAGTTTATATCATTAGTATATATTCTAACTTTAGAATGATAATCAGTAAAGGCAACTTTAATATATTATTATTGTAATGGAATTAGAAAAGTTGAGTTGCTATCAAAATTAGAATTTAACTTATTAGTTCTATCTAATATAATAATAAGTTTTCTCTTGACACAAATGAATACAATTGATATTACAAATTGGTGAAATGAAAATGAATTACGTTACTATATTATATAATAATTAGATACAGTTTAACGTTTGTAGAGATTACTTTCAAAATCTATTTGCTCATCGCATAAAAAGCATTACATTACAATGCGATATTAGACAATTGAGATTTGTATTGTAATTCGAAGTACTCCAATACGTATTTCTCTGAGAAATATATGCATATTATATGGATATGAGAATTTTATGATTATATCATAATATCGGGAATATATTTCTTATATTAATTCCATGTAAAGTTTAAGAATTAAAAAACATTAGAGAACATAAATATTAAAAATATATTAACAAATGAAACTGAATATATTTTAATATTTAGTAATTAACAAGTTGAAAACAAATATCGTATAATTGCCGTAAGCTCGACGAGTTATTATCGGTGGCGATTTCTTATGCAACCTCACGCAGACGATGAAAACTCGGAGAGTTACAACGGCGTTACCAGACCGAAGTTCACCCAGGAGATCAAGGACAAGACATGTCCTCTGGGCGATACGGTGACCTTCACGATACAGTGCGAAGGTCGTCCGTCGCCCACGCTATCCTGGTCAGTGAAGCTCTGCTAGCACTTCTCCATTAGACTCTACCCTTGCGATGCCCTTTCCACGGCATCGCTACCCCCTTTGCTAACGAACTCAAGCCTAACCGAAGCCCCGCCTCGATATACCCCCTTCGTACATCCGTAACCGTACTCTAGACCCAGCTCTTCGTCCGCCTCTAGGTTTCACGACAACATCCGCATATACGATTCTGACCGGACACACATCTCCGAAGACGAGAGGGGCGTGGCTTCGTTGAGGATTCGTGACCTCAAGAAAACCGACGAGGGGCAGTACAGTTGTGTAGCCGCTAATCGCTCTTCCAGGGTTCGGACCCTGGGAAGTCTGTACATCAATGCATCAGGTGGTCAAGCGTACAGAGGCGATTTAGTTTACTTAAGATGCCTTACACCTTACAGCTTACACATTACAGCTTACACCTTACATCTTACACCTTACACCTTATATCTTACACCTTACACCTTATATCTTACACTTTACACCTTATACCTTATACATTACATCTTACACCTTACAACTTACACCTTACACTTTACACCTTACACCTTACACCTTATACCTTATATCTTACACATTACACCTTACACCTTACACCTTATATCTTACACTTTACACCTTACACTTTACACCTTACACCTTATATCTTACACATAACACCTTACACCTTATATCTTACACCTTATACCTTACACATTACACCTTACACCTTATACCTTACACTTTACACATTATACTTTACACCTTACACCTTATATCTTACACATAACACCTTACACCTTATATCTTACACCTTACACTTTACACCTTACACCTTACACCTTATACCTTATATCTTACACATTACACCTTACACCTTACACCTTATATCTTACATTTTACACCTTACACTTTACACCTTATATCTTACACTTTACACCTTACACTTTACGCCTTACACCTTATATCTTACACATAACACCTTACACCTTATATCTTACACCTTACACTTTACACCTTACACCTACACCTTACACCTTATACCTTACACAGTATACCTCATACT
This sequence comes from Osedax frankpressi, assembly GCA_964035775.1. Classification (NCBI taxonomy): domain Eukaryota; kingdom Metazoa; phylum Annelida; class Polychaeta; order Sabellida; family Siboglinidae; genus Osedax; species Osedax frankpressi. Next base: position 30,323,503 of record OZ038316.1, read on the forward strand.
TTACACCTTATATCTTACACTTTTCATCTTATATCTTACACCTTATACCTTACACAGTATACCTTACACTTTTCACCTTATATCTTACACCTTACACCTTACACCTTATATCTTACACAGTATACCTTACACCTTACACTTTACACCTTATATCTTACACTTTACACCTTACACTTTACACCTTACACCTTATATCTTACACATAACACCTTACACCTTATACCTTACACTTTACACATTATACCTTACGCCCATATTGCACAGTGTATATATAAAAGTAAAATGTAAAATACATGTAAACTATACACTATATTAGAAATTGTAATTCTCCAGAACACCAAAAGATAAACCATAGCCTGACATGCACCAACGAGACCTTTCCCCAACCCCACATTACTTCTTAACACCAACACTAACGCGACCCTACCACGTGGTATATGCTAACGGTTAGTTCCCCATTCCAGAACACCATCAGTCCTCGAAGTTGGATAAGTCAAAGACCGTAGATATGCCCGAACGTCGTTGTAGCGATGGGAGGCCGATGGTGGCGCCACACGTAGTGCTCCACCTACCGGAGAAATGCAATACTACACTAGGAGCTACTCTGAAGTTCGGAGCGGTTATCGAGGGCACTCCCACTCCCATTGGTTAGAATTAGACTTGACCCTTTACAGATCATACAAAAGTAGTAGGCATACCCAAGAAACTAAATGATGCAAAGACTATACAATCTTATATAATAATATCTAATGTAAAATGAACATAATATATTTATATGCAAATAAAATATATTCTTCCGCTTGTATTATATAAATAACAAAAGCTAAAATAATCTGCATTATTCCCAGAGTAGTAAATTTACTTTCTTAGAGAGTAATATCATTACATGTAATATCATATTATGTAAAAAGATTCAAATTTGATTTAAAAAAAATGAAATAACCTCGTCGGATTGATATTGAGTTATGCCATAGATATAGTTATAGTTATACCATAGCTATAGTTATAGTTATACCATAGCTATAGTTATAGTTATACCATAGCTATAGTTATAGTTATACCATAGCTATAGTTATAGTTATACCATAGCTATAGTTATACCATAGCTATAGTTATACCATAGCTATAGTTATAGTTATACCATAGCTATAGTTATACCATAGCTATAGTTATACCATAGCTATAGTTATAGTTATACCATAGCTATAGTTATACCATAGCTATAGTTATACCGTAGCTATAGTTATAGTTATACAATAGCTATAGTTATACCATAGCTATAGTTATAGTTATACCATAGCTATAGTTATACCATAGCTATAGTTATAGTTATACCATAGCTATAGTTATAGTTATACCATAGCTATAGTTATAGTTATACCATAGCTATAGTTATACCATAGCTATAGTTATAGTTATACCATAGCTATAGTTATACCATAGCTATAGTTATACCATAGCTATAGTTATACCATAGCTATAGTTATACCATAGCTATAGTTATAGTTATACCATAGCTATAGTTATACCATAGCTATAGTTATAGTTATACCATAGCTATAGTTATAGTTATACCATAGCTATAGTTATAGTTATACCATAGCTATAGTTATACCATAGCTATAGTTATAGTTATACCATAGCTATAGTTATAGTTATACCATAGCTATAGTTATAGTTATACCATAGCTATAGTTATACCATAGCTATAGTTATAGTTATACCATAGCTATAGTTATAGTTATACCATAGCTATAGTTATAGTTATACCATAGCTATAGTTATAGTTATACCATAGCTATAGTTATAGTTATACCATAGCTATAGTTATACCATAGCTATAGTTATAGTTATACCATAGCTATAGTTATACCATAGCTATAGTTATACCATAGCTATAGTTATAGTTATACCATAGCTATAGTTATACCATAGCTATAGTTATAGTTATACCATAGCTATAGTTATAGTTATACCATAGCTATAGTTATAGTTATACCATAGCTATAGTTATACCATAGCTATAGTTATATTTATACCATAGCTATAGTTATAGTTATACCATAGCTATAGTTATAGTTATACCATAGCTATAGTTATAGTTATACCATAGCTATAGTTATACCATAGCTATAGTTATACCATAGCTATAGTTATACCATAGCTATAGTTATAGTTATACCATAGCTATAGTTATACCATAGCTATAGTTATAGTTATACCATAGCTATAGTTATAGTTATACCATAGCTATAGTTATAGTTATACCATAGCTATAGTTATAGTTATACCATAGCTATAGTTATAGTTATACCATAGCTATAGTTATAGTTATACCATAGCTATAGCTATAGTTATACCATAGCTATAGTTATACCATAGCTATAGTTATAGTTATACCATAGCTATAGTTATAGTTATACCATAGCTATAGTTATAGTTATACCATAGCTATAGTTATAACATAGCTATAGTTATAGTTATACCATAGCTATAGTTATAGTTATACCATAGCTATAGTTATAGTTATACCATAGCTATAGTTATAGTTATACCATAGCTATAGTTATAGTTATACCATAACTATAGTTATACCATAGCTATAGCTATAGTTATACCATAGTTATAGTTATACCATAGCTATAGTTATAGTTATACCATAGCTATAGTTATAGTTATACCATAGCTATAGTTATAGTTATACCATAGCTATAGTTATAGTTATACCATAGCTATAGTTATAGTTATACCATAACTATAGTTATACCATAGCTATAGCTATAGTTATACCATAGTTATAGTTATACCATAGCTATAGTTATAGTTATACCATAGCTATAGTTATAGTTATACCATTTCTATAGTTATAGTTATACCATAGCTATAGTTATAGTTATACCATAGCTATAGTTATAGTTATACCATAACTATAGTTATACCATAGCTATAGCTATAGTTATACCATAGTTATAGTTATACCATAGCTATAGTTATAGTTATTCTCATTAATACGAGTGTACATTCGATAAAACATGTGATTCGTAGCTATTTGTAGGTATATAATATATGTTATATTATATCTTCTATTTATAGGATATAAATATCTGATCTATGAATATCGTGAATTCGCTCCCATCCATTAGATAACAATTAATCTAACCTCATTTTCTATAGATTCCACATCTCGGAAACAAAATAAGTTTAACTGTTAGATGTACCGTTATGATGAACCGTTAAATTATATGCAATATGGATAAGCTTGATATATATATATATATATATATATATATATATATATATAGGTTTATTTAGGCTTAGGTTTATTTGTATGTAATACATTAACCACAAACATATGAATGTTGGAGAACTATTTATGTACTTTGGTAGAAAATTAGAATGTGCCTGGATTAAGTTATATAATATAACAAGAAAATAAACTTAATCGTATCCAGTATGCGATTGAAAACAATTAGCTTCTAATTAGCTAATTAGCAATTGGATATCATTAATGATAATTACTAGTTGAGTATAATTGATATTTCAGAATAAAATGATATAACATTTCATAATTTATATACAAATCATACCACTCGCACACCACTCCCACACCATGCCCACGCCACTCCATTCACTACCCACACCGCGCCCAAACCACGCCCGCACTACACCCACACTACGCCCATATCACTCCCACACCACTCTATTTACTAACCACACAAAGTCCATATCTCTCCAACACTATTCACTACCCGCACAATTCCTACACCACGACAGAACCACGCCCACACCACGCCCACACTATGCCCATATCACTCCCACTCCACTCCATTCACTAACCATACCACTCCATTCACTACCCATACCACGCCCACACTACGCCCATACCACTCCCACACCACTCCATTCACTACCCACACCACTCCCACACCACTCCATTCACTACCCACACCACGACAATACCACGCCAACACCACTCCCACTCCACGCCCATATCACTCCCGCACCACTCCATACCACGCCCACACCACGCCCACACTACGCCCATATCACTCCCACTCCACTCCATTCACTAACCATATCACGCCAACACCACGCCCATATCACTCCCACTCCACTCCATTCACTAACCATATCACGCCCACACCACGCCCATACCACTCCCACACCACTCCATTCACTACCCATACCACTCCCACACTACGCCCATACCACGTCCACACCACTCCATTCACTACCCATACCACGCCCACTCCACTCTCGTACTTCGTCCTCAGTACATTGGTTTAAGGGCGAACGAGAACTAACGTACAGTAACCGGCACCGAGTGGAACACGACCCGATTTCCTCTCGGTACGGGCTAGAGATCACGTCTGTACTGCAAACAGACCACGGATATTATTCTGTTCGGGCCGTAAACGACGCTGGCCACTGCGAATCTGTGTGTGCTGTTAGCGTAGTGCTGGAAGATTACGACGATGGAGGTTAATGACCGGGGTTAAGAAAGAGGCGGAGGTTTAGCGTAATGTGAGGATTTTAGATACAAAGTTTGGGTTTTTATAGAAGTAGGGCTGTAAAGGGTCTGATGATAGTGAGCATGGTGATAGGTTAGCTTTAGATGGGATGGGGTTTGGTTAGGGGTTAAAAGGGTACGAATATCTCCTCATCTCTGCTAATCATAAACCAGGTCAGTTAATAATGCCTGTTACATTTATTGACCTGAACACAAGTCCCATCTAAACTTGCATTGATCGTATAAGACGCTCCCTAATAACGTGTATTGATCGTAAAACGCTTCTTAATAACGTGTATTGATCGTATAAGACGCTCCTTAATAACGTGTATTGATCGTAAAACGCTTCTTAATAACGTGTATTGATCGTATAAGACGCTTCCTCTAGCTCCGAGGTTCGTGGATGACCTGCCCGAAGAAGTAAACATGGACGACGGTCAAGATCTCGAGATAATCTGCGACGTGCGCAGAGATAGCGACGACGATAATCCGACCAACCACGACAACCCGTCGATTAAACTGACGCCGTCGTCCGAATCCGACACGCCCGTATCCGGCGTAGACACGCCCATTTTCGATATGGACACGCCCCGTCGCGTCGCGGACTCTACAGATGCCGTGGACGGCGGAACGGCCGAGGAATCGGAACGCGACGAACGGCCCGAAAACATTTCGCGCAAGACTGAAACCACGCCCACCGACCCCGCCCCGTTGGAACACGTGGACACGTCACCGATAGTAGAAGAGCCGAAATCATTGGACGACGGTTTGCTCGAGTACAATGGTCGCGTATTACACTAAATATTAATATTAGGTACGACGTACAGTATACGTCGTGCGTGTGCTCTTTACAGTGTAAGATGCACAATGTACAATGTACACCGTACAGTGTGCATCGCGTATCGTCAACTTAACAATGGAAGATGTACACTATAAAATGTTTTACAAATTACATGTTTCTTAGATTTAGTTTCCATTAAATTTTGTAAAAAATAAATAAAATCTTTAGTTAAAAAGTAACTTTTTACTTTTTATGTAAAAATAAGTTTAAAAAGTATAAAGAATAGTAAAAATTCTAATAATAAATCCATAACAAATAAGCAAATGTTACCTAATAATTACGTGACTCCGAGAGCGTAACAATAACTTTATATAACTGGATTGTCCAGGTGCAAAAACTAAAGTCAGTGAAGTTGTCGGAAATTGCTCGGAGGGGATAACCTCCTCCAACCAAACGGAAGCGATTGTAGAACTTCCGGGAGACGTTTCTAACGGCACCTCGACCTCGACCTCCTCGACCTCGGCGTCGGCGACGACGCGCGAGGATTGCAAGGAAGGCGGAGCCGGCGAAACGCACCGCTCGCAACACCGGAACAGCGTTAGCGTCGTGGAGCTGGAAGAAGAGGAGACCACCACCGTGGACACCACGGAGACCGTGGTCACCAAGACCACCATGATCACCGAAGAGATCGCTTCCCAGGACGACTGCTCGGACGAACGCGACGTGACGTCGAAAACTGAGCTGCCGATTAAGATCTTGGTACAGGCGGCGCGTCGGGAAGATGTCGTCTCGGAGCCAATCGAGACGAAGAAAAAGAAATCCAAGAAATCCACGAAAGAGGAAGAAAATAGGACCGTCAAGGAAACCAAGAAGTCGTCGAAGAAATCCAAGAAGATTTCGAAGAAGGACTCTACGGAAGACGACGAGGTCGTTGATGTGGTCGAGGATAAGGTAATAGCTTCGGGTCGTTCGGAATCGTCCAAGGACACCAAGGCAACGTCGGAAAGTAAATCTGCAAAGAAAGACGGCAAGAAAATTAAGAAAATAAAATCTCACAAAGTTAGATAATAATAATTGTAAATATTAATTATTTAAAAAAATGAGAATGTAATATGAAAATATATTTACATAATATTTACGCAGTCACGTCCAGAACATATCACTTTTGAGGAGGAATCCATAATGGTTAATAATTAAGTAGCATTTCTTGGACATTATATAATCTTATACTATTGTGCGGAAATATATATTAATACTATCTAGTTACAATATACATATTATCATTACGTATTTTCTCAATAATCTCCTATATAAACCTCGTAATAATCTCCTATATAAACCTCGTAATAATTTGCTATGTAAACCCCGTAATGATTTCATTCGAACTTCCTTTACTCGGTAATCATCTCGCTTTCCCCAATCTCATTTCGTCATTCACGTCGATATTCCTATCTCCCGCATACCGAACCGTCTGACTGGTTACTACTTCACCCCCAGAATGAGGTCGAGATGGTATTCATGACCCCGTTAGTCGATCAAACCGTTACCGAGGGAGAGACAGCCATTCTAACGGTGACTTCCGGAAAAGATCTAAAAGCCGCCAACGTTAAGTGGTATCGAAACGGAGCTCTTCTCGACGATCTAGGTTCCGATTGGTGGGTCATGAGTTTCTGCATATGCCTATATATGGAGTAGTGGTGATAGGTTCAGTCGATAGGGGGCCGGTGGTACACGAATACGATAATAGGTGGCGCACTATATTATTCGTCTGAAGATCTAACTGCAAATGTTATTAGGCGCTGATTATAATAAATTATACTAATAGTAATTCTAATTATGATAAATTATATTAATCGTATTAAATATTAATTTAAATAGGTAACATTAACTATAGTTAAATAGTACATTGACCATACTAAAAATAACCATTAATAAAATTGATAGTGTCTCAGATATGTTAATAATTGTTATGATACATTTCTGTTCAAAAATAAATACATGTGGGCAGTATGTTTTAAAGTGAAATTATATAATTTACATACGTATGTGCGTAGAGAGCTATTTATAACTATTTATTATGTAATACCCATGTTAAGGTTCGGGGAACTAAGAAAACAGTCGATGGGAATTCTCTGCAAGTTATTCTATTTATAAATGTGGTATGGCAAAGCAACCAAATGCTTGTTATTTTCGACTGTGTAAAATTTATCGTACGATTAGGAGAAATGAGTAATTAAAAAACATATGGTATGTAAACAAATTTCTATATATTTGTAATATATCAAAAGTGTGAAAACGGTAATCAGTATTATATAATTCGTCAAGAATTGATTTAAAAATATAGTAAAGTGTACATATCTAAATCGTGAATCAAATCAATTTATTTTCAATGTAGTTATTATATAATATGACTATTTACACGATTTTATTATATTGTTTATATACGTTAACTAATATATACGTCAATTGATCTTAACTGAAAACTTGTTTCTTCTAATTAAGAAGGAATAAACCTAAGTTTTAATGCTGGCGTATTATCTTTATAGAGGTAACGTAGAGGTATAAGTATACAAGTATAGGTATATAGGTATAGGTATATAAGTTTACACCCTTCGACACTATTCACGTGTTCACTTATTCGCGTAACAAAAGCGTACCGTCCGCAATCTATAACATGCCTACGGAAGTTCACTCAATTGTTCCCGTTATTGTCGTATTGTTTCATTGTTTCATTGTTCCATTGCCGTACGATTCCATTCGCGACCCTAACTCGACCCCGCAACTAATCTCCGCCGAACTCGAAGGTCGGTTCTCGCTGTTAATCGATAACGCGGGGTTCACGTTGAAGATTCACGACGTCGAGTTAACGGACGGGGCGATGTACACTTGCGTTGCCAAGGTAACGGAAGATTCGCCGGCGTCTTCTTGCGTCTGCCAACTCACCGTACGAGGTTTGAGTGACGGGAAAATATGCCGCTTTGTACCGCTAACGAACGAAACGCGCATAGACGATTATATATATATATATATTACGGACGGCAAAAGTAGATCCGCCAATAAGTATATACTATTAATACAGTTGTAAGTATCGGTCGAAGCCGACCAAACAAAATAGTTACTGTTCAGTAAATGTACGAGCGTTAAATTACAATTAAACACGTGTTCGCTATTTGCTAATCGCGATTATATAATAAGTTTACATTTAAGATAACGTTCACGTTTATGAGATGAGTTGTTTTGGCTTCTTTACTCTATTGGGTAACATCGCTCACGTTTTTCTAACGGTTTAGGTTCCACTAATAACCGCGCGTTAGAAATCAATCCCGAACGCTATTACATAATCCATCGCCAGCGTCTTCACCGCCACTCCACCGCCCGCTCCACCGCCCACTCCACCGCCCACTCCACCGCCCACTCCACCGCCCGCTCCACCGCCCACTCCACCGCCCACTCCACCGCCCACTCCGCCGCCCGCTCCACCGCCCACTCCACCGCCCACTCCACCGTCCACTCGACCGCCCACTCCACCGCCCACTCCACCGCCCGCTCTACCGCCCACTCCACCGCCCACTCCACCGCCCACTCCACCGCCCACTCCGCCGCCCGCTCCACCGCCCACTCCACCGCCCACTCCACCGCCCACTCCACCGCCCACTCCACCGTCCACTCGACCGCCCACTCCACCGCCCACTCCACCGCCCACTCCACCGCCCACTCCACCGCCCACTCCACCGCCCACTCCACCGCCCACTCCACCGCCCACTCCACCGCCCACTCCACCGCCCACTCCACCGCCCACTCCACCGCCCACTCCACCGCCCACTCCACCGTCCACTCCACCGCCCACTCCACCGCCCACTCCACCGCCCGCTCCACCGCCCACTCCACCGCCCACTCCACCGCCCACTCCACCGCCCGCTCCACCGCCCACTCCACCGCCCACTCCACCGCCCACTCCACCGCCCACTCCACCGCCCGCTCCACCGCCCACTCCACCGCCCACTCCACCGCCCACTCCACCGCCCACTCCACCGCCCACTCCACCGCCCACTCCACCGCCCACTCCACCGCCCACTCCACCGCCCACTCCACCGCCCACTCCACCGCCCACTCGACGTCGCACTCGCCGACCGAACTCTCACCTAGCTACACACCGCACACACACCACCCGACAGAGAAAATGCTGTTCACGAAGAAACTAGTGGATTGCGTAATAGTGGCCGGGGCCGAGGCGACATTTTCATGTGTGACGCGAGGCAATTACGAACATATCGACTGGTGCGTGCGCAATTAGGCTGCGTAACACGCACGTGCATATCGTATCATCGACCTTTAACCTTTAACCTTTACCTTTTCATTATACGACCACACTGAGCGATGATGCAACCGGTTATCGATAGTATCGATATCGAATGTTCTGCTCGAATTGAGTGATTTTGAATACAAAAATCTATTTTAATCAGAACAGATTTTTTAGTTACAAATTATATAAAATTTCATGTTCGAGAATGAAAAGTTGATTTATGAAAACATTTCGTACATTTCATTTTCTAAACTTTTACTTTAATCAAACTTTTGACACCAACTTTTAATAATTTGCTATATTATTATAATTTGCCAGCAAATACAAATATTTGATTAGGAATCCCCGATATTATTAACTTAAATTCAATATCAATCTACTGAATTCTCTATTCATCGCTGCATACATATGTTCTAGCCACTCGATATCGTAATTTTAGTATCGTTGTTTTCAATATAATGGCCAGCATATAACACCGTTGTCCTCACTGTGACGTGCTTCTCTGAAATGTCTTATGTAACCTAATACTACACTAACCTTCTTAACACGCCTACTAATATTCTCGACACGCCCACTAACATTCTCGACACGCCCACTAACCCCCCGACGACTAGGCTCAAGAATGGCGAGCCCCTATCGGAGGGCGAGCCTCGTTTCCGACTCAGCATCGGCGATAACGGCGCCACCTGTAGTCTCCGCGTGTCGGCCACCATCGCAGACGACCTCGGCAAGTTCTCTTGCGTAATGTCACGTGCCCACGAGACCAGAACGTGCTCGGCCATGCTGCGATTCATCGGTAAGCCGTACACCGTCAAGACAATCCCTTTGTTCGAGATGCCCTCGCGCGCCGAGAATAAGAATTATATGTTTTCCCAAAGAGAGTGCTAGAGAGTGAGGGAGAGGGAGAGGGAGAGGGAGAGGGAGAGGGAGAGGGAGAGGGAGAGGGAGAGGGAGAGGGAGAGGGAGAGGGAGAGGGAGAGGGAGAGGGAGAGGGAGAGGGAGAGGGAGAGGGAGAGAGAGAGAGAGAGAGAGAGAGAGAGAGAGAGAGAGAGAGGGAGAGGGAGAGGGAGAGGGAGAGGGAGAGGGAGAGGGAGAGGGAGAGGGAGAGGGAGGGAGGGGAGGGGAGGGGAAGGGGAGAGGAAGAGGGAGAGGGAGAGGGAGAGGGAGAGGGAGAGGGAGAGGGAGAGGGAGAGGGAGAGGGAGAGGGAGAGGGAGAGGGAGAGGGAGAGGGAGAGGGAGAGGGAGAGGGAGAGGGAGAGGGAGAGGGAGAGGGAGAGGGAGAGGGAGAGGGATATGGAGAGGGAGAGGGAGAGGGAGAGGGAGAGGGAGAGGGAGAGGGAGAGGGAGAGGGAGAGGGAGAGGGAGAGGGAGAGGGAGAGGGAGAGGGAGAGGGAGAGGGAGGAGGAGGGAGGGGAGGGGAGGGGAAGGGGAGAGGAAGAGGAAGAGGGAGAGGGAGAGGGAGAGGGAGAGGGAGAGGGAGAGGGAGAGGGAGAGGGAGAGGGAGAGGGAGAGGGAGAGGGATGGGAGGGGAGGGGGAGGGGGAGGTGGAGGGATATGGAGAGGGAGGGGAGGGGAGGGGGAGATGGAGAGGGAGGGGAGGGGAGGGGGAGGGGAGGGGGAGGGGAGGGAGAGGTAGGGTAGGGCAGGGGGATGGGAGGGGGAGGGAGAGGTGGAGGTAGATAGAGAGAGAGAGGGAGATGGAGGGGAGGTGGAGGGAGATGGAGAGGGAGGGGAGGGGGAGATGGAAAGAGAGATAGTGAGAATTGTTCGTAATACTTGTAATTTGTTTAGATCAATTCCAGTTAAAGTTTTGCAATAATTTCCTTGAAATGAATATGCAGTTAAGTTGAGATGTAACAAGATTCAATTTCTAGTTATAGATTGTTATATAAGGAATACTGATTTTCAACTGTTCGCATGTGTATTTTTGAAAATGCGAATGCGTAAGTGTCTGTGCGATGTCGTTACGAGAGTCTGCGATGTTTAACCAACATTTGCTAATGCATTGCGGTGTCGTTCGATATCGTAATTTGCACGTGGTGTACATTCCGTGGATTGCAGTTATTCGTAACGAATTTCAACTAGTTCGCGACCTTTCAGAACCGGAAAGTGAGTCCGAATATGAAACCGACGTATCGGACGCTAGCTAGACTCCGTCGGACCAGCGGAGGTAGTCTGCACTCGAGTATGAACAAGGTGAAATCGCGACCCTCTCGTCCCCTTCCCATTTGTTTCTTTCTTTGCCTCGTAATGTCTCGTGATTCGCTTCGTAGTAACGTCGATCTCTCCTACTGCAATAACTTCCTTAGTTTGCGTGGCCAAACGGCCGGTCTCAGTACTCTCCTCCGAGATGGAAATCGTCTACAAGTTACACGTCCGCCGTGTCGCGGACTTTCGCAATTTAATCGTTTACGATGCGCGATTTCAACACACCCCCCCCTCTTAGCCTTCTTTCGCAATTCGACACCGCCATCTCCACCGCTACGATCGCCGCTACGACCCCATCGTCGCTCCACCTATCCGCCGGTCGAACCACGGCCCACTGCCCTACATCGATATATCCTACCCATTGTTTCAAACTGCACCCGAGATATTTCTTTGATTTAAGTTGCGCATGCAATCGTATGTTTGTTTCTATTTACATGTTGACCATGGTCAACGTATTCGTTTCAGCATTTATATATTACAATAAAACGCTTTCAAAAATGATCTCGTCGATTCTCTGCATTGTCTATTATATCCCAGAAGTGAATAACAAATTACTAGAAACAGAATGTATTCATTAAATAGATGAAACAAATTAAAGAAGTTTTATTCAAGTTATATTTTTTGATCGATAAAATAAACTTATTAATTAAATATTTGCAAATTAGTTAAATAGTTAATATTATTCAAAAGAACTAAAAACTCCAAACTAATAACAAATCACATACGAGGATTATCGTAAAATATTTATTAATTAACAACAGGAAAACAATATTAATGGATAACAATATTTGATATCAATCTACGGGTATCTCTAAACGGTGTAAACAACACACAATGATTAGGTGATGATTATTTCATAATTATGTCAAATTCGAATTACCGACGACATTGAAAACAACGACGTAGTATGAAATTAACACGTGACTTAAGTGAACATGTGACTTGAGTTAAAGCAAAGGTCAATTAAAAATTCCATTGTGTTTGTAACCGTCGAAATAAATAATATCTATAAAACTGACTATGAATTGTAAAGCTGGGTGGGATGGAAGTTGAAAAGTAGCAAGTGAAACTTTTTCCGAGATAACGTTAATGATATAATGCAGATTTCATGAGTATTATAACAGTGAATATGGAAATATGTTCTGGAATGTATTCGATAAAATTATTGTGAAGGAAATTAAAATTAAGACATCAATTCAGCAATCGAGCGAAGTGAATTTCATGGGAATAAATAAAAATATGATGTCATGTCTAAAAATAAATATCTCTGAGAATATCTGTCGTTGAAATGTGGAATATAATAATTCATACTCGCCAGAGTTAGAACGAAGGAGGTAGTGAATGAGTGAAGAGATTAAAATAGAGTTATACGGAAAGAAAAGACAGGATTAATAAGATATAATGGAGTTATAAGGATTGATAAGTATGATAATATGGAAATGGCGATAAAGAGAGATAGGGATAGTTATATAATAGAGTGAGGGAAGTATAGAGGTAAAGAGAGGATCAGAGAGAGGAAAGAGATAGGGGGAGAAAAGGGAGAGGGAGAGGGAGAGGGGGAGGGAGGGAGGGAGGGAGGGAGATATGGAGATAGGGAGAGAGGGAGAGAGAGAGAGAGAGAGAGAGAGAGAGAGAGAGAGAGATAGGAAGAGAGGGAGAGGAAGAGGGAGAGAAAGGTAGATAGAGAGAGAGAGGGAGAGAGAGAGAGAGATAGGAAGAGAGGGAGAGGAAGAGGGAGAGAAAGGTAGATAGAGAGAGAAAGGGAGAGAGAGAGAGAGAGAGATTAAGGGAGAGGGAGTTTGATTGACAGCTTGACAGCTATGTTCATTACTTATTCATAGAGTAATCACCGCAAGTGGAAATTAACTGAGACTGTTCGCTGAGCTTTGCTGGCTTCGAGGTGACGGCGGACGTCGAGCCGCTAGAAGAAAGTGCTCCGCTAGAGGATGCGATTGCCAGATCCCGAGCGTACTCTATATCCTCGGCGGCTTGACTCGTGTTGCCTCCACCTGGTGGCAATAGGTTGCGGCGATCGTACGAGGATAAGGCGAGGCATTGTACGGAGTATAGAGTATATCGGGAATTATTAAGATGTAATGGAGTTATAAGGATTGATAAGTATGATAATATGGAAATGGCGATAAAGAGAGATAGGAATAGTTATATAATAGAGTGAGGGAGGTATAGAGGTAAAGAGAGGATCAGAGAGAGGAAAGAGATAGGGGGAGAAAAGGGAGAGGGAGAGGAGGAGGGAGCGAGGGAGCGAGGGAGAGGTAGCGAGGGAGAGGTAGCGAGGGAGGGAGGGAGGGAGGGAGGGAGGGAGGGCGGGAGGGAGGGAGGGAGGGAGGGAGCGAGGTAGCGAGGGAGGGAGGGAGGGAGGGAGGGAGGGAGGGAGGGAGCGAGGTAGCGAGGGAGGGAGGGAGGGAGGGAGGGAGGGAGGGAGGGAGGGAGGGAGGGAGGGAGGGCGGGAGGGAGGGAGGGAGAGGGAGATATGATACGTAATATTGAATTATTTCTATTGTTTATATTAATCATATGCTTCAGGCTAATCTCTTCGCAAGAGATAATAACAAAGCACGGCAGATGAACCTTGCTGGGTGTACTGTTGGTAGTTCGGATGGAAGTTGTGTATAGCATCAGCCATTATATCTTTTGGGTTCATTGTTTCCTACGGTGTTCAGGTTTATATTATGTAATGCCATTGAATTATAGAGAAAAATAAAGTTGAAACAGTGTTTTTAATATATTCAAATCAGAAAGTAATACAAAATGTAATGTTTGTAGATGATAATATAATATATAAATAGAAATGTTGAATGTAAGCTCATGTACATATACAATAACAATTCATTTATTGCGGAATTATATAACTCCAATAAATATTATATAATATTCATGTAAATTATTATGTAAATATAACAAAATGAATTGTTAAAATAATTTGTAATATTAAAAAATTTCAAATATCAGAGAAATAAATAAAATACTTATTTAATGATTTAGTATTTCTTTAAAATATAAATCTTTATAGTTACGGATTAGTTACAGATTGTTTATTGTAAAGAAGGAAGACAATAGGAGGAGGTGACAACCTTTAGGTTGCTGGAGATGCTCTGAAGGGAGACTGTACGTCCTGCAGTTGTAGTGTTCACGTCCATAGACGAAGATGATTTCTTGTTCTCGTAAAGGGAAAAAGGAAAAGCTAGTCGGAGCAGAATAGCAGCAATACACATCTGAGAAATAATAATAGTAGAGGGTAGTAGGGGGTAGTAGGGGGTAGTAGGGGTAATAGGGGGTAGTAGGGTGTAGTAGGGGGTAGTAGGGTTTAGTAGGGTGTAGTAGGGTGTAGTAGGTATTAGTAGGGGGTAGTAGGGTGTAGTAGGGGGTAGTAGGGGCAGTAGGGGTAGTATGGGTAGTAGGGGGTAATAGGGGGTAATAGGGGGTAGTAGGGGTAGTAGGGGGTAGTAGGGGGTAGTAGGGGGTAGTAGGGGGTAGTAGGGGGTAGTAGGGGGTAGTAGGGGGTAGTAGGGAGTAGTATGGAGTAGTAGGGTGTAGTAGGATGTAGTAGGGTGTAGTAGGGTGTAATAGGATGTAGTAGGATGTAGTAGGGGGTAGTAGAGTGTAGTAGG
>OZ038316.1:30339133-30420644 GCA_964035775.1 Osedax frankpressi
TAGTAACAATGGATAATATGGCATCGGCAGAACGAATCAAAGACTTTGGAAGGCTCTCAACGATTCACACGGATTCATATTTAATGAATGTGAACGCAGGGAATACAAAGTCAATTTATTATGCTCTCACATATAGCTCTACAAAAGGCATTGTGTTGTGGAGAACCAGCCTATTTCTATACGTTCTTTCATAGTGGATAGAAAAAACAGTAGTATATATATATAAATATATATATATATATATATATATATATATATATATAAATATATATATATATATATATATATATATATATATATAAATATATATATATATATATATTTATATATATATATATATATACGATTTAAATAAATAATTTTTTTTTAATATTATACAAATAACCCGACTAATAACGAAATTGAATTTAAAACACTTCAGATATTATACTGCAAGAAGTGAAAAACCCCAAAATGAGAAATATCTCAAGGTTTTATAAAAACAAGTCGAATCTGGAGGCCTCTGGATTTTGCAAGAAATGAATTCGTTGTCAATAAAATGAAGAGGAGTAATTAGTACAACGGCATCGATTAAAAATATATGTTTTAATCAATGAGAATATTGATTTACAGTTTATATATTGCATTGTTTGTATACAAATCCCAAGAAACCTCAAAAGTAATGTAAGATTAATTCAAATTTTAAAAAATACAAATAAATTATGAAAATATACTCACTGTTAAGATGAAATAAGGATACAAAATATAGAAATTTGAAATTTGAATTTTTATAATAATTTTTTTAATTTTGACCAGAAAATGGATATAGATATTAAAAAGTTATATAAAGTTATAAAATAATTAAATGTGTTGGATTTAAGGAATATAGATATACAATATATAAAGTTATTAAATAATTAAAATATTAAAATATATTAAAAAATTATTTATACTATTATTAATTAATAATTGATTGGTGGAGAATGCATACATCAAATGTAATAATAAAAAACTATTATACATTTTGAATGAAGCTGTAAAGTAATTACAAATTGTTAAATTCATTAAAAAGTATTTAGCAAAAGTAAATATAAAATGTGGAAAATTTTAAAAAATGCAAAAATTAAACATTAAGATATATTTTTGGAAAAATTTTTTTTTAATATTTTTATTCTAACAAAAATGTTATTAAAGTTTTAATTGAATTGTCAAGAATATTCCACAGTTATGGGTCAATGTATTGTAATGATAATCTATAAATCATTTGTTAGAATTTGAAAAATGATGTGTAATGCTTGTAACCAAAAAATTATTGTTTAATAAAAATTATTCGTTGAATTACTTTATAATGAGACATTTGAGACATAATCACAAGCATTTTAGTTAAAAATGTAAATTATTTACAAATCAAATATTCTTATTTGATACAAATAATTTTGTTTACAATTTATCAATCATTTTTGTAGTTACAAATACAATACAAATTAATTTGATATCAAATTAACAAAAAAAACTAATAATAACAATGGTAATAAATTATCATTAATGTTTTTTATCCAAGAATTTATAGAGATTATTAATCTTTATTTACCTTTATTTGGATTTATTAGAAATATATTGAAATCATTTTTATTTGTTATATTTGTCAATTACTATTTCTAAATCATTTAAAATAGCATTTTAATGCTAGCATTTAAAATAGCATTAAAATGGTATTACATATATTACATTAATGGTTCAAATGATCACACCATTATCTTTACAACTGCAAGAAAGCAACCTTGATTTAGATTTAGATTTTAATACATTATTTAACATATGCCGAGTATCTGTAATGAATATAAATCATTATTTTGGAATTACGGATTAAAAGTTTATTTTTGAAAATGAAAATTTATGATAATCATTATTAGAATTTAAAGTATTAGAAAAAATAAATTCTAGGCATTGTTTTTCAAAAAATTCCTGTGATTATCAATTAACTTTTAAATAAATTTAACTTTGACTATTCTTGTATTAAAAGTATAGTATATTTGAATTAATAAATATTTGATTTAATTGATATATTTGAGTGTGCATTTAATTTTTAATATAAGAGGAAAGTGAATAGATATACCTGAAATAATAATTCCTGATTTATATAAATAGAGAATATCAATAATTGTAAAAGATAATTTATTAATTCAATAATTCAGGTTACCATAGAATTTTGTTATGCAACATGAAGCATTAATTCAAACAGAAATGTTATTTTACAGAATCTGATAATTTTTTAAAATAAATATTAAATAAAATTTGATTATCAACAAGAGTTGATCAATTGTTTAATTTAAATCCGGTGAATTTGAAAAAATGAATTATTATCCAATGGTATCCTACCTATAAACACTCTACTTACTCTTCTACTCACCACTCTACTCCTTCCATTCCCACCATTCCTCTCTATTCTACTCTTTGCTCTACTAAATACTTATCAATCAAATATGTTATTCTATCTACAAAAAAGAATAGTAGTTAGTTATTATTGTCATTTATATAATGTATCATTAATTATTATTATAATATAAATTAAATTATTTTGAATAATAGGTTATATTATTATAACGGATGTTTGTTTTACAAGTTCTATTATCATGGGTTACATAAACGTTGCTTATTTCAAAAAATTTAGATAAAACATACTCAAACATGAGTCACTCGAATGAATGGCTTACTCTACACGAAAACTCTAATAAGTACTAGGTAGCGTGACAAAAATCTTCACAAAAAGCGTGAAAAAAAATGTATTCTACACATAAATTAATATTTTAATATAAATATAATTGCAATATAAATAAATTAATAATATATATATAATTAATATATATTTGTCACATTAAATTATCATTTACAAAGAAAGAGGAAATGAATTTTAGAATATTGCATGTACCTAGTACATTAATAAATAGCTATTACACGCATAACCAATTCATACTTACGACAAGACAATATTTATAAATAATGAAAATTCACTTGCATATTAACTATACTGACAAAAGATATGTTTACCTCTAGATATAAGGATAGTGTTACAAAATAAGGATAGTGTTACATGATTGATAAGGTAATACAAATAAAATACAATACGTTTATTAGACATATTGTAAAAAGGATTTTAACAAATTTTGAATAAATTATTAGCTAGCCAATTAAATATAAAAGTCATTCACTCCCAATTACTGATAAGATATAAAATAAAACTAAAAAAATTGTTAAAATATTAACAACTCTAATTTAATTCTTAAATAAAAATTAGACATATAACAATATATTTCATTATATTTTTAGAAGTGCTTTTTTATAAGATATAAACTTATATATAGCGTCTGTTTATATAATGAATATTATTATATATTACACATGAGTTTATACATTGTTATCATAAATATAAAACTATTATAAAAATGTAATATTATATAATAAAAATATTAACAATACCATACCATATAATGTATACTAATATATACTATATAATATTCATAATAGGTAACTTTTAAATATATCGCATACTATATTATGTTATTACATACTATGTTATTAACCTATTATTATAATAATTACATAATAAGTATTGTGCTATTTATAAATATCGTTACATTTCATGTATATAATAGTATTGAATACTTACAATCCATTCAATATGGCATAAATAATATTAAAATCATTATAATATAGGATATATCGTATATTTGCTACTGCTAAATGATGGTGACGGCATTATCTTAATTACTAAGGTAATACATTTAACATATGAACCACAAATATTATATTATATTATCATACATCATATTAATTACATGTCATGTAATTTATGCCATAGTCACTATTTTAGTGTATAACATAGTTAAAGTACTTGTATTATATAAATATATATGTAACTATAAATAATTGTGGATTAATATTATATATCATAGCATATATTTGTAATATACATAATTGATATCACATAATATGTATTCTATGATTTTTCTATGAATCATATTGAAATGAATATTCCTAGAAAATTATGAATAAAAACATACTTTAACGTTTTGTGGAGTTTTTCGATTGATATTCAGTTGTCAGTTTACAGTGTATATATAGAATAATAGATTACTTTTTACACTTATTCTAATTTAAAATAATATGTGTATTGAATTTCATAAACAGCAATATAAAAATAGAATCATGATATTTTTGTTTATGAATTTTATACATTTGTAATTCACCTGTCATTCATATATTTATAGATAATTATAGTATTTTTATTAATAAATAATATGAACTTTGTTATCATATATAATACATTTATTTCTATACGACCGTATACTATACGGCGTATAGCATATACCTTATACTCATAGTGTATAACACATGATCATGTGTTGAAAAATAACAACATTATATTCAGATTAGAATAATATTTTATATGTATTACTATATAGTGTATACTAGTAAATATAATATAGTATAGGGTGTATAGTATACACTGTATACTATACACTATATAGTATTAAATATAATATAGCATATGGTATATACACTTTATACTATACATTATATATTTCTTTTGAGTATATATTATATTCGTATATGTTGATAATGTATATGTAAAATTAAAAAATCGTATTAAGTTAATACTATCAACTGACTATTAACTATTAACTATTAACTAAGCTTATCTTATTAATATAAAAAGTAAGTAAGGTTAATTGAGAATTTATTTTAAAATTTATAAGTTTTATAGTTTTAATTAAGATTAAATATAGACCAGACAAGTAATACAAATTTTAAATTTATAATTAGGTGACTGGAAGGATATTCCAAATTGTCTGTGTAATGTGGCACAATAATCTTCCAGTTACCGCCTGGTACTTGATTATCGTTGCTTTCGTAATGTGTGTAATAGTGGTTTAATATCATAATTTCCAAGGGATCATTTTCGCTGTATATATTCCAATTAAACGTGTATGTTTAAGCTATAATACCATCACCATTTACCATGATTCAAGCAAAATAAAAAATAAAAGGACACATATGATTAAATATAAAAATAAAATTAGAAATTAAAGTATTTACATAGATTTATAAATATTATATAAAATAGATATACTAAATAATTAATAATACGAATAAAGAGTTCATAAGTAAATGATACTTTGATAAAAAGTATTTTAAAACGTATTTAATATAATGAGAATAATATAAAGGTAAAATATAAAAAATCAAATATAAAAGGTAAATTATTAAAGTAAATATTTAATTAATAAAATAAATCAATTAAATACTGTTGATAAAACAAATATCAGCTACCTTAGGATGAAACTATTAAATAAATTAACGTATGATTCAATTGTGTCCTTGATACATTATAATTTGAATCTTATCCAATATTTCTTATTTATCCTGAATATTATTTTAATGCCCTCATTTCCTGAGTAAAAAAATCTGTAATTACTTGAAATACTATACCAACACCATATACTTATCTAATATATTTTAGGAAACTCTGTAAATATTATCTTAATGATCGTACGTAGTAGTTACATCTAAAACTCAAGTTATACTATCGCATATGATGAGTACGTCTGATATTAATCTATTACTCAATATTTTTTTTGCTTGTATTTTATTCTTGCTGAGAATTATTAGTTTTCAAGATCGAGGGCGATTTTTTTATTAAACCTTAACATGGTTTCTTGTATATTCGATTATCATGGCTTAACATATATGTACAAAAGTTTGATATAGGAAAGAAGGTTTTTATAATGTAGAACGCAGTTGGATACATATTGCTATTGGGATATATCTGCCTCTTGATTTCATTTAGAGCTCACTAGGTCCAAAATATTCCATTGTGTATGTAAGTAGGGAATATACGTATATCTGCGTTGGTAGGGTACACTGTTAGAAAAAAGGGTTTTCTAGGGTATATGAAAAAGGGTTTTCCAGAGTGGTCTGTATTAGAACCCTTTTGAGGGTTTCTTGGATGCTTGAAAATAGAAAACCCTTTTGAGGATTTTCTGGATATCTGAATAAAGTGTTTTCTATATATCTGTATAATGGTTTTCTAGATATTTGAAAAAAAGGTTTTATAGATATTTCAAAATAGGGTTTTCTAGTTTTAAAACATAAGGGTATTCTAGTTCATTGTAAAAGAGTTTTCTATATACTAATTTTCATATAATTATTACAAAAAATATAATATATATATTCATTAAGAAGAAAACTAATAACATTATTTGAATACAAAATAATAATTAACATTAAAATGATAATGTTTATTACACATATATAATTATAAGTATTATAGTAAATAATTATGATATATATTACATATTGTACTAAGATAGATTAAAATATCCTACGTAATAAAATAATAATCTATAAAATTGAACACATTTATTATTTAATATATATAAATGTATAAAATATAGAAACAAAATGAAGAACATGATGAACATTTTTTAATATCCTTCATTTCAAATGCTCATTTTTGATATACTGTATGCCATTTCATTTGTTTATCTGTTTTATTATAATGTATTGTTAAATAACGCAGAAATAAAATAGTTTATCATATAAAACAAATAATTTATATATTACTATATCAATATCAAAATATCATCCAATCAACAAAACTAGTCATTATAATAATTTAAATACATACATGTTTTTTACAAATGTATTTTCGTATTAAAATTAAAATTAACCTCTATTATTCATATATGATGAATGGTTAATGTCCATTGTTCATCCACACATAAATATATTATTATAGATACCATTGCTGATTTTAATGAGATCTAAAAATTGGAGAAGATGATCTATTAACATTTCTGTTATCTTCCTAGAAGTTATTAATGAATCCTTATTAATAAGAAACATTTATTAATAAGTCTGTTAGTGGTGAAGTAATTCTATATAAATATAAACCAATTTATATACCTAGATATTTTTCGGTATCGTATTCTTTTAAAACTTTCTGTAGAATACCTTTTTGATGCCATATCAGTGTTGATTGGTAGTGAGCAACATCTATTCTGGATGAAGAATATACCCCTTTCTTCAGAAGTGAACCTAGACATATCTATTTTGGTTTGCATTCCTCTACGTCATTTGAAATTAGAGCAATCATTAAACATGTCATCATATTTGTATATATATCTACCATCACGTATACATTAAAGTAATTAACTTTATATACATTAAATAGCAATGCTTCCTGTATTCAAATGATACAATTACATGGCTTATATATATTATATATTATATGACTTTGATATTCGTATACATTTTCATGTTTAAATTTGTTAGCAATTGCTAGTTTTGTATTGTAGTTTTGTATTACTTATTTTAATTTCAATCATTTCATTATCTTTTCTATTATGCATAACTTTTAGTAAAATATCTAATATATATAAATATAAGATTATATTTATATTTATATATATATATATATATATATATATATAAATATAAATATAAATATAGAGAGAGAGAGAGAGAATCATACTATCGTATAGATTACACAGTTAATTATTATTATTATTATTATTTTAAATGTAAGCGAACATGAACACGATAGTATATTTGAATCAAATATATTGATCTTGTTACGTGACCTCACGTAGTTCATGTTGTGTTAAATTAATTGGCCATAAGTCATGATTTACATATATCTTATTATCGTATTCATCAGAGTTTTAAATCAATATTATATATAGTTAAGCTAATTTACTATTACGAGCTACGTACAATAGAATAGGTAAACTGTAAAGAAACATATCAAATATCTGCATAATATAAACAAGAATGTTTTTACGTAATCAAAGTCTATTGAATTGTTATTATTCTATAGTATGCATAATAGTATAAAGTCCAGTCTAATCATTTTCGCTGTCATCCTATTAAAAATGTAACGGTATTAATCATCATTTTAAACCACGCCTACCACATCACGTGCCATACTCATAACTATATATACAGGCAAAGTTAGTTAATCCACAAGCTTTAATAAAGTTTCGTTCATTCATTTTCCCTGAGGTATAAACATGAAAGTACTTGTAGTCATCGCTTGCCTGGTTGCCTTAGCAACAGCTGAACTCACATGCGGAACTCTTCAGAGGTTGAAGGTCAAAAGACAATGGGCAGCTTCGTATGGACACGGTAATGAACGTACTGAACTCGGACATTTTATCTGGGCCGAGTTAGTATTACTACATTTATTTACACATTAAATATAACATACTATGACATACATATATTAGATATCAATCTGAAAATTTATTAAAATACTTATTTTAAAATGTATATCAAAATTTATTTTCAAATATCTAAAATATTTACTAAAATATTTGTTTCCCTCGTCAGAACATTCCGAAACTCCGATGCAGCTCGTGCTCTCTTTACTGGTGTCAGAGGAGACAATATCCACTCAAACGTATTCAAAGCTCACTCCGAACGTATATTGTCTTCCCTGGATCTTTGCATTGCTCTTTTGGATGACGAACCAACCTTAAACGCCGCCCTTTCACATTTGGCTAACCAACATACTACCCGTGGAGTTCTACCCGCTTACTGGACAGTTAGTAAAGTATATATTTCAATAAACTATTACGATAAGCTTAAGTTTATATCGTAAGTTTCTATTAACTATACGAATAGTATGTATTAGTGTTATAAATAATTCATTTATCGTAGGTTTTCACCAATTCCGTTCTTCTTGGAATCGAATACCAAGTTGGATCTCTTATCTTCGATAAAGATTCATGGAATCCATGTCTTAAAGTTATCACCGATGGTATCCAAGGCAACTAAAAAGCATACGAAAAGGAAATAATAAATGTAATCGGAATTGAAAATGAATCTGGTATTTAATAAATATGCAATCTAACGACAAAGTCTAAATGCCATAGCCACCTCAGGGCCTTCCCGACCTATGAAAACTAGTCGACATACACAAATTGAGTCTGCCACCTTTGTTCCATGAGCAGCCAATATTCATTCTGGATTTATCCGGTTTGATCGTTATTGTTTGAGAGTTGAAATCTGTCAAAAAAAGAAGACGGAAATCGTCCAGATTCGCATATTTTTATTTACAAATTCAAATTCAGTTACGATATCTTTCATTACATTCATGATTAAATAAAATGTAAATGAAAATATATTATAATTTTGATTTTTTAGCTAATAGTTAAATTCATAACAAGAGATATAATATTTAAATTAAGGAATTCGATATAATTTTCTCGTAATTGTGTGATTGTATATCAAATGCTTTAACATATATGTATAAATAGAAGATGTAAATATATATATTTGTATTTTTTTATAATCATAATTTTTAGCAAATGATATATTTTAAATAAAAATAAAATAGCCAAACAATGTAAAATGTTAATTACTTACCGATTCTCGCGTTTTAAATCAATTCGATAAATATGAAATCTTCCCGGGCGTAAAAAATGCTGGTTGCTATGCAAATAGGAAAAAGTCTCCTAAAAAGTGCTTTAGGTAAGTCTATAAAAGAATGAATCCCTAAGAAGATAATAATGATAGACAATTAATTGTTGTTGTATTTAATTGCCAACATATACAGCTATGATATTAGGAAGGTACCTAAGAATATCAGGGGTACTTTTTTATTGAGAAATGCCCTAATGTACATATTATAGGTATGGTTATTAATATAAATATTTATTTAACCTTAACAATATAATAAAACTAAAATAATATAATATTACATAAGTGTTTAATGGAATTTTCTGGTATTTCTACGGTAATGATAGTGTAATTAGTAATTTATGGGGGGAACGCCCCCACTGGGGACCCCTAATTTCCATATTGATAATGGGGGTATAACCCAGCAGTATTCTACTATAAATACCATATAAGAATACATGAATTACCAGGGTAGTTTGTAATTACTAGTTACCCTACCAACGAATGTGACGTAATACTACTGAACTATTCCTTTAACATAATGTGTTGTAATTGTATATTATTATAGTTTTGTTATATTGTTAATGTTTAATAAATATAATAAATATTTATAATAATAATGATACTTATAATATGTATATACTTAATTATAGTTGATTACTAATTTTAATAATTAATAAATATTAAATATAAGCTGAGATAAGATTATTTGAAATAAATGAAATTTGAAAATTGATAATATTTCTTAATTTATAATTACTAATCTATTTTCAAAGTGTTTTTCAAAGTATTATCAAACATCATATATTTATCATATAAGTATTGTTAGTCAAATTAATATATAACAATATATTAATATAACAATAACAATACTTGCATGGTTTCGATTAATATCAATCATATTTTAGAATAAATTTAATGTGTATTTTTTCTATATTTTTAAAATTAATTTTACTTGTTTTACTTTGGAAAATTGTAAATTAATAATTATATAAAATAAGGCTAAAGAGATTCAATTATTCTGCCTTAAAATTAAATATAAGTAGTTAAAAGCATTGCTAAAGAGGAATACATATATAAATTATTTTAAATTATATTTAAAAGTGAAGAATTAATTGACTGGATCTTGAAAACCAAAATATCATAATTAAGAAGGCTTTGAGGGAGTTTGGACTATCTATTAGTAGATATAAATTTCAATTCAACAAATCATCTGGTATGGGATGAAAGGACTCAAACGAATGTATGAAATACAATAAAATATATAAACCTTATATAATATATGTAATTCTTTCATTTATAAATCACAAGTGAAATGTTATCAATTTCTATTTCAAATTGAAATACAATAAAATATTGTTTTTAAAATTAGAGTTTAAATTATTCCAAAGTCTAATGTCCAGTATTTATTATATTCAATAATATATTACATTTTGAAAATGTGTTATTATTTAGTTTATTATGAATACCATAACATAATATCTGACTATCGAATCTTATATAATAGAAATATAAATGTATCTAAGCATGTCTAACATTTGTTACTTTTCATGCAAATAATACAAATTCATATTCCGATTCTCTCGCCCATAAATAATATTACATGATCGTCTGTCGCATTATTATTTATATCATGGTGGTGGTGTAAAGGGTGACTTAAGTTTATAAAGTATAAATGTATACAAATAATATATATTTCCTGCCATCACTCTTCATTGATACATTCCACAAATATATATTGGAAAAATAAATTCATATTTATATTTCTATTTATAATTATATTTATATTCATAATTATAGACAATATTCTCACTAACAATTATTTTAATATACTTGAAATAACTGTATATTTTATAAGAAATAATTAAAATTATCCAATTTTCGTATAAAGCCTAATACATTAGTGGTTAATTCAAATACTAGTCTTTTAATTATTACGCACTAAATAATGACATATTCTTATCGCATTTGGAATACTTTCGAGGGTTAAGTACTGTTCAGGATTCTGTTTACCTTATTAAATAGTTCTCTTATATAATATAGAGCTATTACATCACATCGCATTGAATATACATTTCTTTCTGTGTTTTCTATGCTCTTCTTTCGTCGTTTTCTATAATACTACGGTAAGAGTAGTGCGGTTAAAGTATTTGTAGGAAAGAGGTTTACAACACAAACCGGATTCAGTCAAGATAGTTTTTATCGCCAATTCTATAAAACATATTTCTAGATGAGATTCTTCAACTATTAGAGATGTATTTTAATTGTGTTGATCCACGAATGCATCAGTCTTCCTCTATTGTGACGGTCTTTGAACTCGAACGTCGTAATTGTCGTAATTGTTCTTCGTTTGCTACCACATATATTTAGGATATAACTAATATCCGCTAACTATTCTTCGTAAATATCAGAACCAATATATTTCCAACGATTAACCATTTCAATGTACAATTATATTAAATCCTAATTTTGAATGTATATAATTAACTATCTTATTTCCATAATTGTATGAGATATAATCTAAATTTGTATTGAATTCTTGAGTATTCATTATAAAATAAATGATTTGTCGAAATATATTTTTCCATACTTGTTAACTTTAAATACTTTAAATTCAGGCATATATATATATATATATATATATATATATATATATATATTAAGAATTACTAATTAATATTAATTATCAATATAAAAATAGTTCTAATTGTTTAATATAATTTATTTTATTTGTATTATTATTACATTGATTATTATGAAATATATTACTATATAATAGTCATAAATGATGTCTCATCATTAACGATTATTATTAAATATAACATATTAAATATTGACATTATATATATATATATATATATTGTAGAATATTGTGATTACTAATATACGTATGTTACACTATACACTACATATAGTAATACTAAGCCGCATTGTTAATAGTTAGAAGGTAAATATAGCATCCTCATAAATAACCTACTAGCAAAAATACACAATATTTTATCAGCTAGAATTTTAAAATTACCTATAAAAGCTTACCTCTCATAAAAACTCTAATAGTTGATTTTAACTTATTTTCATTATTGCTTACACCTTATTATCGAGCACATTTATAAATTCAAGAAAATATAATTGTTATTAACACTTTATAAATATATAAATGTATTGATGTATTAATGTAGACCAATATAATCTCATATATATATATATATATATATATATATATATATATATGATTTAAATAATCTGAAAATATTTATTTAGAAAATTTACCACTTTTTAAAATATACTAACTTTATTGTAATTATAAATATATATTCACATAAAGAATGTCATTGTATTTAGTGAACTTATTACAATATACACAATTATAGCAAAAGTAAATATTATAAACTATATATGTAATAATATGTGAAGCCCCAAGTAATTATATACACTTTATTTTAATGGATCACATGATTTTAAATGCATATTCAAATTTGTGAAATGGTAAATTATAATAATACATTAAAAGATCGTATTACATAATTATTATATAACATAGTAGAAAAACGATCCTTAGTGCAAACGGATACTATTTAAATGTACAATGAATTTGTTAAGTTATGATAAAATAAATATATATGCCTATATTAAATTTGTTCAATTATATATTTTTGATTATAAATATATATATATATATATATATATATATATATATATATAAATATATGTATATATATGTGTGTATATATTTGTTTTTATTTGTTTAATTGTTATAAAAGTAATGTTAATATATATCAGGTATGGAGTTTAGTATGCTGTATAGTGTACACTGTACACTGTACAGTGTACACTATACACCGTCAAATTATATTGTTAATATTCTTACTTTTTTCTTTATTCGTTTATAAATTCTCAGTTTTGGTGTTTTAAAATTTAATATACATTTTTAATTGGTAGTTTTTTAAATATTTATCATTTTTAAAATTGTAATTATTACATAGTTTAATAATGCGTATTTACCATTAGTTGTATATTATATATTATATTTAATAAACTATATTTACATTTTGTTTATAATTTCGTTAATTCAATTTCCAATTTAGATGAATTATTATTAAATACATCCTTAGTATCAAGCCAGCCTAGATATCAACACCTGGATATATAACTCCTATTTAAGAACATGACTATTTTGATGGTTATATCCATATATAATATATTTATTATATAAAGTATACTAGCGAATACATATAGACTTAACAGTGTTATTATTACTCGCTTGGATAATATATAATTTAAATAATGGAAAATGTAGATTTTTAAGTAAATTAGATTTAATAAAATAATCATATTATTTATATATATTTACAATATTATCAATTTTAACTAATATATATTTTAATAAATATATATTTTATAATATAGTTACTATCTACTACTCATTAATTATAAAATAATACACAAATTAAATTAGATAAATATAATATGGAAAATATCACGATTTAAAATAAATAGGACTAACGTTAATAATTACTGTGTTCATATTCATAATACCTAATATTAACATACATTCATTATAACGAATATTAATATTTACTTACTAGAGACTATAAGTATATATCAATATATCAATATTAGTAACTTAACAAGATTATTAAGTAACTTAACAAGATTTGTAGTCAAGTAGCCCATTACAACAATACTTATAAGTTATATTCTTATTTTATTTTATTCAGACTAATAATAAATTTTTGAATTATAAATATATGTTTTAACTTTTATTTAATGTAGATTTACAATTATGAACACACCATAATTGAATATATTGATATCGATATTATATAATATAATTATCTATTTGTAGGTTCAGACCCAACATTATGTTCGTGAAATGGAACACTACTTAGTACAATTATAGGTTATATATAAATATAATTAATAACTTATATAATTTGACCTTATTAGTGTATATGAATATGATTAATAATACTAAATCATTCTGAACGCAGGCTCTCATTCTGAACGTAGAAATAACTATTTAGCTGAATTAAGAAATTATATTTCTCTAATTCTTTAATGATATAATGATATAATTCAGTATATAATTAAAATTAATAGTAAACGTCTTATTTAAAATATAATTATATTTGTATATATACATTTTTTGTATATAATTTTGTGTATAACATTTAATTTAATTATTTTATTTGATATCACTGTAATTACTTAAATATTACCGTATATAATAAAACTTAATTTTAATATATATTTTAAATACCACATTAGTAAAATAATAATTTATTAAAATTTATAATTATTTCTTTACTTCTTTTCTAGAAAAGTTGAATTAGAAACATATAACATTGTTGTCTTAATATGCGGCCTATGTGTGTGTTCATCGTATCTCATTTTTTTATATAATATTTATTTATTTAAATATAATTATAATGCAAAGAAAATATGTATAACTCCGAGCTTTTAGCATCATATTAACTTGTTGTTAATATTTTAGTTTTAAAAGTTAATAAAAAGTACATTTATATACAATATAATAACAATATTTTGTTATAAAATCTTAATTAGATAGTTTGAAATTCTAAATTTATTAAATTATTATAGTCTAATGCTGCCATAAACATATTTCATTATATGTTTAAATACCACATATATTCATGCATATTATTTAGAAAGATATCAGTATTTTTTTAAATTATATTATATAATTTATATACTAGTTATAATTATATAACGTAATTAATTTAAAATTTAATAATTATCACAAGATAAAATACATAAATATAATATTATTTTCCCATAACATGTTTAATATTTTTATTAATGATAATATGTGTGTATGTAAGATGATCAATAGTATTATGTAATTATGTTATTCCAAATATATATTTCTATTAATATAATTACATATTATATTACCTTATTTCTCATTAAATGTAGTAATTTAGAAGGAATCTAGCTTAATAAAATTATACTATATTTAGTAATCTCTAGGTCTAAGTTGAATAAATTATAAACAGTTATTTTTAATTTTTTAATATACTTTTATTTAGATAGTAATTATTAATTTGCACTAAGTTATATACCCGATTAGTTAGTTTATCTATGATGTCCATCAATATTTTATACAAGAGAATTAGTCATTGAATGATATCAAATTTGGTAAGGAGGAATGCAGGTAGGGTAATATGCTGTTTTATTAAGTTATATCAGTTATGTAGAGTTTAAACCTAATTTTAATCTAATAACTAAACATATATCTGCTGAATACGTGGATACATTAAATGATTGTTAAATATTTATTTAGTATAGTTTTATATCGTGTAATATTCAGACAAGTGCAATATAAGTTTTACATTTGAAATAGTTAAAGAATTATTATCTTATCTCTTGTATACTTTACTTATGAAACTGTTTGAACTTGTAATCTTAGAGTATGTATCACTTGAGCTGCAGCAGTAACCATGGTTACTAACAACATAGAAGCCTCACAGTACTAGATCTTATAACTTCTTACAATGTTTACCAATACTTTCTAATTATTAAGTTTGCTAATATTTGTAATTCACTCTAATTCTTTAAATGTTAGGTTAGAAACATATTTTATAATAAATATTCCACCATTTCACGAAATAACTGTGGACTTAAATTATGAAGGGGAGTGAAATATTATTTATTATAAACATAAGATTTGATTTCATTTTAAATATTCCAAAGTTAACCATATTCTACAAATTGACAACATTACAATATATTAATTTGTATGGAATAATCTATTTAATATAAATTACTTATTAACTATTTATTACTTATTAACTATTTAAATAACAAAATATAAATTAGAATGATAAAATAAATTTAAGATTAATATTGTATTATATATATTATATCAAATTGCTTATCATATAAATTCGCAGTATTGATAAAAACATAATGTATTCATAAACAATTGACTTCACAAATTTGCAGATTAATATTATAATATCTCATTCTTGTCTACCAATCTATATGGTAGAATATTACAGTATTATTGCTTCATTGGTGCATCGTCTGGGTTCATTTAATACGATATATCCACTATGTGGTTAATAGAGCAAATCCCATACGATATCGTATCCAATGGCATCGTAAACTTACTTTTAAAGCAATATGTGTAACGTCCGTAGTTGATTTTTCTGCCTTTACAACAATACATCTTTTTGACACGCCTATAACGTATCCTTCGAGGCGAGATGCATTCATGACCGTATGTTATTTACAGGTAGTAGACTCGTTAACATTACATACTCTATAGCTGTATAGCTATGTTCTATGTAGCTATATACTATATAGCTCCATCAACGTTCGTTGAATTTATCGATATTGCTTAATAAAAGATATTGCATAATACAATATATTGCTTAATAAAATATTATTATATATTATTTAGTTTATTATGAATACCATAACATAATATCTGACTATCGAATCTTATATAATAGAAATATAAATGTATCTAAGCATGTCTAACATTTGTTACTTTTCATGCAAATAATACAAATTCATATTCCGATTCTCTCGCCCATAAATAATATTACATGATCGTCTGTCGCATTATTATTTATATCATGGTGGTGGTGTAAAGGGTGACTTAAGTTTATAAAGTATAAATGTATACAAATAATATATATTTCCTGCCATCACTCTTCATTGATACATTCCACAAATATATATTGGAAAAATAAATTCATATTTATATTTATATTTCTATTTATAATTATATTTATATTCATAATTATAGACAATATTCTCACTAACAATTATTTTAATATACTTGAAATAACTGTATATTTTATAAGAAATAATTAAAATTATCCAATTTTCGTATAAAGCCTAATACATTAGTGGTTAATTCAAATACTAGTCTTTTAATTATTACGCACTAAATAATGACATATTCTTATCGCATTTGGAATACTTTCGAGGGTTAAGTACTGTTCAGGATTCTGTTTACCTTATTAAATAGTTCTCTTATATAATATAGAGCTATTACATCACATCGCATTGAATATACATTTCTTTCTGTGTTTTC
This sequence comes from Osedax frankpressi, assembly GCA_964035775.1. NCBI lineage: Eukaryota > Metazoa > Annelida > Polychaeta > Sabellida > Siboglinidae > Osedax > Osedax frankpressi. The sequence goes on from OZ038316.1 coordinate 30,356,643, forward strand.
TATGCTCTTCTTTCGTCGTTTTCTATAATACTACGGTAAGAGTAGTGCGGTTAAAGTATTTGTAGGAAAGAGGTTTACAACACAAACCGGATTCAGTCAAGATAGTTTTTATCGCCAATTCTATAAAACATATTTCTAGATGAGATTCTTCAACTATTAGAGATGTATTTTAATTGTGTTGATCCACGAATGCATCAGTCTTCCTCTATTGTGACGGTCTTTGAACTCGAACGTCGTAATTGTCGTAATTGTTCTTCGTTTGCTACCACATATATTTAGGATATAACTAATATCCGCTAACTATTCTTCGTAAATATCAGAACCAATATATTTCCAACGATTAACCATTTCAATGTACAATTATATTAAATCCTAATTTTGAATGTATATAATTAACTATCTTATTTCCATAATTGTATGAGATATAATCTAAATTTGTATTGAATTCTTGAGTATTCATTATAAAATAAATGATTTGTCGAAATATATTTTTCCATACTTGTTAACTTTAAATACTTTAAATTCAGGCATATATATATATATATATATATATATATATATATATATATATATATATATATATTAAGAATTACTAATTAATATTAATTATCAATATAAAAATAGTTCTAATTGTTTAATATAATTTATTTTATTTGTATTATTATTACATTGATTATTATGAAATATATTACTATATAATAGTCATAAATGATGTCTCATCATTAACGATTATTATTAAATATAACATATTAAATATTGACATTATATATATATATATATATATTGTAGAATATTGTGATTACTAATATACGTATGTTAAACTATACACTACATATAGTAATACTAAGCCGCATTGTTAATAGTTAGAAGGTAAATATAGCATCCTCATAAATAACCTACTAGCAAAAATACACAATATTTTATCAGCTAGAATTTTAAAATTACCTATAAAAGCTTACCTCTCATAAAAACTCTAATAGTTGATTTTAACTTATTTTCATTATTGCTTACACCTTATTATCGAGCACATTTATAAATTCAAGAAAATATAATTGTTATTAACACTTTATAAATATATAAATGTATTGATGTATTAATGTAGACCAATATAATCTCATATATATATATATATATATATATATATATGATTTAAATAATCTGAAAATATTTATTTAGAAAATTTACCACTTTTTAAAATATACTAACTTTATTGTAATTATAAATATATATTCACATAAAGAATGTCATTGTATTTAGTGAACTTATTACAATATACACAATTATAGCAAAAGTAAATATTATAAACTATATATGTAATAATATGTGAAGCCCCAAGTAATTATATACACTTTATTTTAATGGATCACATGATTTTAAATGCATATTCAAATTTGTGAAATGGTAAATTATAATAATACATTAAAAGATCGTATTACATAATTATTATATAACATAGTAGAAAAACGATCCTTAGTGCAAACGGATACTATTTAAATGTACAATGAATTTGTTAAGTTATGATAAAATAAATATATATGCCTATATTAAATTTGTTCAATTATATATTTTTGATTATAAATATATATATATATATATATATATATATATATATATAAATATATGTATATATATGTGTGTATATATTTGTTTTTATTTGTTTAATTGTTATAAAAGTAATGTTAATATATATCAGGTATGGAGTTTAGTATGCTGTATAGTGTACACTGTACACTGTACAGTGTACACTATACACCGTCAAATTATATTGTTAATATTCTTACTTTTTTCTTTATTCGTTTATAAATTCTCAGTTTTGGTGTTTTAAAATTTAATATACATTTTTAATTGGTAGTTTTTTAAATATTTATCATTTTTAAAATTGTAATTATTACATAGTTTAATAATGCGTATTTACCATTAGTTGTATATTATATATTATATTTAATAAACTATATTTACATTTTGTTTATAATTTCGTTAATTCAATTTCCAATTTAGATGAATTATTATTAAATACATCCTTAGTATCAAGCCAGCCTAGATATCAACACCTGGATATATAACTCCTATTTAAGAACATGACTATTTTGATGGTTATATCCATATATAATATATTTATTATATAAAGTATACTAGCGAATACATATAGACTTAACAGTGTTATTATTACTCGCTTGGATAATATATAATTTAAATAATGGAAAATGTAGATTTTTAAGTAAATTAGATTTAATAAAATAATCATATTATTTATATATATTTACAATATTATCAATTTTAACTAATATATATTTTAATAAATATATATTTTATAATATAGTTACTATCTACTACTCATTAATTATAAAATAATACACAAATTAAATTAGATAAATATAATATGGAAAATATCACGATTTAAAATAAATAGGACTAACGTTAATAATTACTGTGTTCATATTCATAATACCTAATATTAACATACATTCATTATAACGAATATTAATATTTACTTACTAGAGACTATAAGTATATATCAATATATCAATATTAGTAACTTAACAAGATTATTAAGTAACTTAACAAGATTTGTAGTCAAGTAGCCCATTACAACAATACTTATAAGTTATATTCTTATTTTATTTTATTCAGACTAATAATAAATTTTTGAATTATAAATATATGTTTTAACTTTTATTTAATGTAGATTTACAATTATGAACACACCATAATTGAATATATTGATATCGATATTATATAATATAATTATCTATTTGTAGGTTCAGACCCAACATTATGTTCGTGAAATGGAACACTACTTAGTACAATTATAGGTTATATATAAATATAATTAATAACTTATATAATTTGACCTTATTAGTGTATATGAATATGATTAATAATACTAAATCATTCTGAACGCAGGCTCTCATTCTGAACGTAGAAATAACTATTTAGCTGAATTAAGAAATTATATTTCTCTAATTCTTTAATGATATAATGATATAATTCAGTATATAATTAAAATTAATAGTAAACGTCTTATTTAAAATATAATTATATTTGTATATATACATTTTTTGTATATAATTTTGTGTATAACATTTAATTTAATTATTTTATTTGATATCACTGTAATTACTTAAATATTACCGTATATAATAAAACTTAATTTTAATATATATTTTAAATACCACATTAGTAAAATAATAATTTATTAAAATTTATAATTATTTCTTTACTTCTTTTCTAGAAAAGTTGAATTAGAAACATATAACATTGTTGTCTTAATATGCGGCCTATGTGTGTGTTCATCGTATCTCATTTTTTTATATAATATTTATTTATTTAAATATAATTATAATGCAAAGAAAATATGTATAACTCCGAGCTTTTAGCATCATATTAACTTCGTGTTTATATTTTAGTTTTAAAAGTTAATAAAAAGTACATTTATATACAATATAATAACAATATTTTGTTATAAAATCTTAATTAGATAGTTTGAAATTCTAAATTTATTAAATTATTATAGTCTAATGCTGCCATAAACATATTTCATTATATGTTTAAATACCACATATATTCATGCATATTATTTAGAAAGATATCAGTATTTTTTTAAATTATATTATATAATTTATATACTAGTTATAATTATATAACGTAATTAATTTAAAATTTAATAATTATCACAAGATAAAATACATAAATATAATATTATTTTCCCATAACATGTTTAATATTTTTATTAATGATAATATGTGTGTATGTAAGATGATCAATAGTATTATGTAATTATGTTATTCCAAATATATATTTCTATTAATATAATTACATATTATATTACCTTATTTCTCATTAAATGTAGTAATTTAGAAGGAATCTAGCTTAATAAAATTATACTATATTTAGTAAGTTGAATAAATTATAAACAGTTATTTTTAATTTTTTAATATACTTTTATTTAGATAGTAATTATTAATTTGCACTAAGTTATATACCCGATTAGTTAGTTTATCTATGATGTCCATCAATATTTTATACAAGAGAATTAGTCATTGAATGATATCAAATTTGGTAAGGAGGAATGCAGGTAGGGTAATATGCTGTTTTATTAAGTTATATCAGTTATGTAGAGTTTAAACCTAATTTTAATCTAATAACTAAACATATATCTGCTGAATACGTGGATACATTAAATGATTGTTAAATATTTATTTAATATAGTTTTATATCGTGTAATATTCAGACAAGTGCAATATAAGTTTTACATTTGAAATAGTTAAAGAATTATTATCTTATCTCTTGTATACTTTACTTATGAAACTGTTTGAACTTGTAATCTTAGAGTATGTATCACTTGAGCTGCAGCAGTAACCATGGTTACTAACAACATAGAAGCCTCACAGTACTAGATCTTATAACTTCTTACAATGTTTACCAATACTTTCTAATTATTAAGTTTGCTAATATTTGTAATTCACTCTAATTCTTTAAATGTTAGGTTAGAAACATATTTTATAATAAATATTCCACCATTTCACGAAATAACTGTGGACTTAAATTATGAAGGGGAGTGAAATATTATTTATTATAAACATAAGATTTGATTTCATTTTAAATATTCCAAAGTTAACCATATTCTACAAATTGACAACATTACAATATATTAATTTGTATGGAATAATCTATTTAATATAAATTACTTATTAACTATTTATTACTTATTAACTATTTAAATAACAAAATATAAATTAGAATGATAAAATAAATTTAAGATTAATATTGTATTATATATATTATATCAAATTGCTTATCATATAAATTCGCAGTATTGATAAAAACATAATGTATTCATAAACAATTGACTTCACAAATTTGCAGATTTAATATTATAATATCTCATTCTTGTCTACCAATCTATATGGTAGAATATTACAGTATTATTGCTTCATTGGTGCCTAGACTTAATTATGTTTTTAGCATATTAATTTTAATAATTTAACTAAATGTATGATTATATATATGTAATAAAATTATTATTTCAAATTTCAAAGATTGGAATTTCAGGAATATCTTATATTAATATGTTGTGTAATATATAACATGTTATGTAATATATAACATGTTATGTAATATATAATATGTTATGTAATATACAACATGTTATATTAATACAATTCACTTAATCCGCAAGAAATAGTATTGGATTTTTGAATATTATAGAGCAAATAATTTGCATCCCAAATACATTATTTATATTCATACATGCGATTATCTCTAAAGTTGTATATTCTTTATTTGGTTAGTCGATAATCAACAATAAGTTACTATTTCAATACATAAATTATGATACCATTTATCTACATACATCCTAGACTCTATTAAGCGTATTGACCTTCTAGAAGTTAGTTGGCATTCCACTTCACCAACTCTTATATAATGCAAAAACTATTCATAATATCATCGATAAACTACATTTTCCGGATATTTAACAAAGTCTATAATAAAATAAATACTACATTCCAACATCTATACAATCTCTATATTTACATTCAGTTTCCTCTGTAGTCTACCATCTTATCATGTTCTCACAAATTACATGTATATATGTATATAATAATTCTATCTCGATATAGAGATTATTATATATAATCTAACTTTATTTCGTGTTACAAATCCCAGTTTTTTTTTATCAAAGTTAATGAAAATACTGTAATGTATGATGTTTAAGGTAATTTAGTAATTATATTGTTAGAAATATATATATATATATATATATATATATATATATATATATATATATTGAATAAGATAATTACATAATAATATTGATTAACATATATATACATATGTTTATTATTAATAAAATGTTAAATACTTTTATTAGAAAATAATATTATATTTATTTATTTTATCTTGCGATAATCATTAAATGATAAATAATATATTACGTTATATAATTAGTTAATTGCAACTGGTACATGGATTATATAATATAATTTAATAACAATACTTTTATCTCTAAAGAAGAAATAATAAATATACCGTTACTAACTCAAAGAGTTGCATTAGATTCACATTAATAATTAGCAGGTCAATTAATATAACCGTGACCTGCACCAGACTACGCTACAACTACATTTCTATAAAGAGAACATTGCGTAACATTACCTATATTGCAAAGAATCCTATACATCGTTCTCCTCATTCGCATTATCTTCTATTGTTCTCAAACTATAGTACAACCTGTCATAATAGAGATGTTTCGGTAAAGTAGTATATCAATTTAATTCGTGTAGATCGTGTATAGGTTGGAAAATGGCTTTACTCCAGGAAACAAATATTGGACCATGTTTGTGTACAATAATAATATGTATATTGATAGTTTTTGTACAAGGTTACATTGCATTTGTGACATATAATATAATTACATTGGAATATTCATATTTATCATGCTATATTATTATTATAATATATCAATTAATACAAAATAATAATAATTTAAATATATATTTATATAAATGTGATACAGAAAATTACACTTTTTAGATTTAATTGAACGTATTGTGAGGGTCTTCCTAAATCCTAGAATTCGCTGATATGTATTCAGACAGGTAAGTGTGAACAGGTGATTATTAACAGAATATCCAGATCATAATGTAATAATAGTTTGAGATTCGTATTTCACTATACATGGTTACTAGAAAATGCTACCGTTGATTTCCTCTCTTGTTTAATTATTGTAACAAATCTTCTATATTTAAATGTATTATGTACTAAGAAATTAGGTTAGTGACGGGTAATTCATATTCGATTCATCACGGGAATGCAAATAATTTGCAATGAAAGATTTGTGTTTAAGTTTAACCAACACGGTTATATAATACATCCACAATCCTTATTAGGAATTTAGGAATTGTTAGAGAAAAAAGGCGATTAAAAAAATGAATTATTCTATACAATTTATTATAATAAATATTATAATAACCTATAGGTCTAACCCGGATGATTACATTGCCCGCGTAATCTCCACACTGTTCACATTTCAAAGATAGGAACAAATATGTCTATAAAATGATATCTACTTTCTAGATTTATTACATAATAAGTATTTTTCACAGATATATAAATAATACCCTATTTTATATCAAATTTTAAAATAATGAGGTAGGTATTTTACCTTGATTAATACATTACATATATAATTATTCATAATATAATAGTATAATTGTATCTATGTAGTTTATTCGTATATTTTACACTGATAGACATTACAAATTAAAATGATTACATTCATATAGTTCTATCGTAATAGGCAAAAGTTGAGTGATTGTAACAGACATGCTTAACTTATTTAGTATATGGTAACTAATCTAACTATATATATATATATATATATATATATATATATATATATATATATGTATGTTTATGTATGTATATATATATATGTATATGTATGTATATATATATATATATATATATATATATATATATATATATGTATATGAATGTAACATTTATTTATATAAAAATATAACAAAAACATTAGCCGAATGAAAAATATTAATATATGTGTTTATTCCGCATTCAATTAATTATCGTAACGGTAGAGTCGTTATTATTAGTTCCTTGTGTGTTGTAAAGATATGATTTACTGTCGTTGGTAGAACGAATTCAGGGGTACGAATGAGTGTAGATCCGAGTAGACGAGATTCGAGTAGCCAACTGGTGCCATCAATCTGTAAGTACGTTACATAATAAGATGTATTCAACGCAATAGTTATTAATTACACGATGCCAATCCGAGGTACTCGGATACGTTATGTGGATATTAAATGCAAAGACTTTGCCGTGATTAATGCGTACTCGAATGTGGGCGTGCCTTAGAATAACCACACCCATTAATATCGTGTATATCTATTTATAATATTTACACATACATTAATGCACACATTGGACAGTATTTTCAATATTAGATGGCGAATTAATCATTATTTCGCACATTTATGTTTAGATAATTGTATACAGTTGAACCGGTACAGTATATAAAAGGTACATAATAACAACACGAATTATGCGTTGTATAGATATAGATACTTATTTATTAAGCATAATATGAAATTGATTATTATATTTAAGATTCACATTATATCGTCTGGGTTCATTTAATACGATATATCCACTATGTGGTTAATAGAGCAAACCCCATACGATATCGTATACAATGGCATCGTAAACTTACTTTTAAAGCAATATGTGTAACGTCCGTAGTTGATTTTTCTGCCATTACAACAATACATCTTTTTGACACGCCTATAACGTATCCTTCGAGGCGAGATGCATTCATGACCGTATGTTATTTACAGGTAGTAGACTCGTTAACATTACATACTCTATAGCTGTATAGCTATATTCTATGTAGCTATATACTATATAGCTCCATCAACGTTCGTTGAATGTATCGATATTGCTTAATAAAAGATATTGCGTAATACAATATATTGCTTAATAAAAGACATTGCGTAATAAAAGATATTGCGTAATACAATATATTGCTTAATAAAAGATATTGCTTAACAAAAGATATTGCTTAATACAAGATATTGCGTAATAAAATATCTTGCTTAATAAAAGATATTGCTTAATAAAAGATATTGCGTATTAAAAGATATTGCGTAATAAAAAATATTGGTAATAAATGATATTGCTTAATATTTTTTAATAAAAGATATTGTGTAATACAAGATATTGCGCAATAAAATATATTGCGTAATACAAGCTATTGCGCAATAACAGTTGCGCGTCGTTAGGCCGCCAACCTGTAGCAGACGCGACGTCGCCTCCACCAGCCACAGCGCGTCTTATGCGTGTAGTACTCCTTCACATACATGGTACATGGCCGTTGTATGCCACTCGTGGACAACGGACGTAGGCAATGGCCACATGGCTCTATAGAATGGCATGCAATAGTGAATGCATGTCGGGAATATAATAGCTTATGATAACAATGATGTTTTGTTTTTGTATCATATATACAATATATTTGTTGTTGGGCTTGAGCTGCTGACATACTGGGGCTAGTCGATCGACTTATTTTAATGATTACATACCTTGAGTATTATAAATATATATATATATATATATATATATATATATATGTATATATGTATATATAATATATACATGCTAATAAAATATTGTAATCCATCAGGTATATAAATATAAATGTACTAATCCTAAATCTGATCATTTTAAATTATTAAATAGTATTTTAATGTGTTTATTTAATTTTTAAATCATGTATATTGCAATGACATAATAAAGTTAATATTCAATGGAACTAATTATTGTTAATTACGAATAATAGTTTATAGATTCGATATAATATATATATATATATATATATATATATATATATATATATATATATGTATATATGTATATATAAATATATATATATATATATATATATATATATATATATTTATAAATATATATATATATATATATATATATATAACATCATATAACAATTTATTTTTATAAGCATATTATATATTTATATTTGAGAATAATTATATTTATATGAATTAGAAAGACCAACAGTCGATACATATAACTATAGCAATATTAATATTTAAACGCTATCGTTATAGCTAGAAATGTATAATAATACGGTGTTATAAACATACTGTATTTGTGTACATAATCTGACATTAATTAGCTCCTATATAATTCTATAGGCTGTTAACTTCTATAAAGGAGGATATTTATTTATTAGAAATAGTTTCTAATTTAATGAAGCGTGTAACTATTCCATCAATGTGATAATGGTGTTTTTCTCGCAATTCATCTCAAAACAATCGTATCTTTGAAATTATCATCTATCATGACACATACAAACATTTATAAATACTAAAATATAAGTAATATATATATATATATATATAACTATATATATAACTATATATGGTTAAATCTATAGATTTAAACTATTTTAAGGTTACAATTTAATATCTATTGAATGAATAATAAAATCTATTACTAATTCTCATATCAAAGTATAAAGAAACTAACGAACTCTTCTTTTTGAAATTAAACTATTAACATCCGAGGTCTTTACATCCGAAGTTAATTTATTATCCAAATCATCTATTTCTGTAAGATATTGAAACCAAACTTGTTAAAATTACATTTATATTTTGTATTAATAAAGTGAATTAAAGTTGGGTGGTTAAACCCGTGGAATTATTATAATAATTAATGTAGTAACGTATACCTAGCATTTGTTATTACAGTTACATAACTATAGTATGTAGACTATAAATAGTGATAACTATAATTAAATATGGCTCTATTATTAATTAAATGGATTAATGTGGTGAAACATTAATTTGGTATTGTTTATGTTTGATTATAACATATTTTGGTTAATTAACGTCAATAAAATTAACTTGTTATGCTTTAAAATTTACAAATATCAATAACATACAATAATATTAGTCCAGCAAGTTAAATCTATAACTTCTGACATAAACTAAATGTAACCCTTAATAGACTCAACACTTGTAGTTATTCCCTTGAAGGTTAAGATGGTCACTAGTAACAGCAACACTAAAAAGTGAAACCGCATCCTATGAAGGTAATTATATAATTATAGGAAGAAAATACTTACTAGATATAATATCCTGAACCATAGTTATATATAAGTATGTATATATATATATATATCTATATATATATATATATATATATATAGATATATATATATATATATTTCGTTATACAGATTGATGGATATTGAATATATATCTGTACATTGTTCGTTAAATACAAATTAACATTTTATTTATATTATTTATGATAATAATATGATATATATATATATATATATATATATTGATTTAAAACAATTGTTTGAATTAATTGAAAGTGTTTAACCTTAACATTAGAATGTCAGTTAGTTAAATTATTTAATATCCAGGCAATATTTATAGGCATGTAATAAGTAATAATATACTATCACATGATAAACATTTATACATTTGAGTTGGTCACGCTTCGGGTATTCTTACCAAAATATCGATACCGGTAAAGATTAGCACTAGGGTATGTTATGTAACCTTCGATAATCCACAATATGTTTACAAATTCGGTATATTATCGAAGATTGCCAATTTATTGATGTGATTGATCGAAACTGTAAATATTTATTTTTAGTAATCAATTTATATAAAATAAAAACCATGCAAATGAATATGTTGTATACGTGTCATGTAGTTTATATAAATAAAATAGAACATTCATATATATATATATATATATATATATATATATATATATATCCATCCGATATCGGATAGTTTAATAACTATGATTAAATCTTCAGTATCAATTGCCTCAATTATTATCGTTGCAAATTATAGTATAAAGTTAATCGATTATAGGCGACCAACTCAAAAGGTTTTCAATCGCAAAATAGTTATTGTATTACATTATAACTTAATAGACTTTGAGAAATCACTCGATGGTAACATAATTCTAGAACAATTGAGTATAATCAAGTGCACTTAAATGGTCAGATATATTAAACGACGTGACTATCAATTATCAACCATTGTCAAGTAGACTATGTTACTTGTTTATATATGTAAACCAATGATAAATATTCTGACAAGTATTATATTTGGGATATCAATATTATTTTTCAAATATTAATTTTTTATTTAATTGTAGTATACTTTACACTTATGTCTTTTGTGAACTTGTTATATGAATTCGGCAATATTGGAAGAAGTCAATAGCATAACATATTTGTTTAAGTGTTGAAATTAAAAATTAAAGCATACCTCTAATTGATTAACAAGGACATTACCAAACCCACAGGCTAAACAAATGATATGATTAAGAGTATATAAACCAATGAAAATTGAACAGACAATAATTAATTATATATCGTTAATTCAATTTGTTTAAATTATAAACGAATGGTCCGGATTTACTAAATTGATATTGTTAATAAAACTTTCAATATATTCGATTACAAGCAAAAATTACTCAAATAACTCTTTCTGTAATTAAATCAATATGTACGTATACTAGTATCTAATTAAGTAAATATACTTATAAGTAAATATACTCAATGATGCAAAGTATTTATAAATAGTTAATTTACCAAATAATTAATATCTATATTTTAGGAGAATCACATTTAGAAGTATTTATTTGTACATAGAAAGCATATATAAATAGATGTTATTAAAATTAGTGAATTGACTATTACGTATGTATATAAACAATTGTAAGAATATCGATTTATTCAAAAAGTAAACGAATAGATGAATCTGCGTCGACACATATTCGTAACAATAAAATATTATATTATAATGAGAGCCCCTTATAATATAATTATTAATGGTAGAATTATAAATCTTCCTCGTGCTAAATTAATCTGATTTATATATTTTATACACATTTTCATCATATTTAAACCCATTTTACATCATATACTAATAAGATAATATATATTATATATCTTTATAAATGCACGATATGTGAAGACTATATTTCATTAGTATAATAATAGCATTAAAGAATCTCTCAGAAATGCAAAGTAATTGTAAACATCATATTAAGAGTAAGGTGATGTAATGTACATGTAGGTAAATGTAATCTAGACATAAGTTTAATATCTGCATTTCACTAAGTTATTATAACTATATATATATATATATATATATATATATATATATATATATATATATTATAACTATATCGTAGTATAGTTATATTTATATTTAGAAAGATGATATTTAGAATGAAACTTAAAAGTAAATATTAAATATACTCCTCAACTTACATATATTTCAATAATAGTATTATTTATAATAATATAATTAAGAATTAAAAAAAATTGAATTACAGGAAATAATTAATATTAAAATTTAAAATAAAATATCTAGTATAAATACGTTTACATAATATATTTGTCAATTTCACATATATAATACTTATAAACTATATTAGTAGGTATAGTTAATAAATATTATTTAAATATAATTGACTTAGTAATATGTAGTTTTTGAAATCTAAATAAAAGTATATTTATTTACATTTATATATTATATAAGTATATATTGTATAAAAGTAAATTTAAAAAAGCTATATTAATATATTTCTACTGCAATGATAAGTGGAATTAGTGTACTCATTAATTACATTTATATGTAGCGGTTCTACAATGTTATGTGTATTAGAAATGCTAATTTAAATGATGTAATACCACTGAGGATTATTACAATTTATTATTTATAGTTAACCTAAACTACATTAAATTGTATTATATTATAGTGAGTAAAAAACATATCTATAGTATATAATTCATTAAGATTTAAGTTAATTTAATTTGTTCATAACTACAATTTTTGAACAATTATATACATATATTTTGTAATGATACTTATATATGTATAATTATTCCCTTTATTATTCCCGTCTAAAGACAAGCATATTTTTGTGAAATATTAAAAAAATAAAATTTATTTTTAATAAATGTATTCTAATTATAATACTTTATTATTTTCATTTTTTCGTTTATAAAGAATTGTCTGCTTATATAATATTCATAATGATCTATTCACGTGATAACTGAGTTACATATATACATCTAATCTAGTTACAATTTAATAAAGATAGAATAATAACATATTATCCAGTTATGTAGAGGATATATTTACTAATTTCAAGTAATATTTACTCCCTAGTTTGTTTAGATTATATTTACAAATTCGACATATAATTAAGTTGACTCATAATATATAATATATACTTTCTGAATATATATGTCATATACTACAATTAATTAAACTTATTGTTGCGATATATTTATTTAATTCATATGAATAATATTATTAATTATAATTTAATTATCAATTAATTGTGAGACTAGTGTATTAAAATAATAAGTGTTATATATAAACTATAATTTATTTTACGTTAAAAAAATTGACTACAAATATATGTACTCAATATATTGAGTTAACTATAGTTATATGCAATTTATGATTACTTCCTAAATAAAATGTGATATAATAAAAGAATTGATGATAATAACAAATTATAAATATAATTCAAGAATCTTTATATCTATTGTTTAAACATTTGGTTATATGTCTTTAAATAAGTTAAACACATATTTATATATTGAGTTAATATACATGCTATCAAGATCTATCATTTATTTTTATTAACAACTTAATTGTGAATTATGAATTTATATTAAGGGCTTATACACACACATACACGCACACACATACCCGCATACACACACATACACATACATACATACATATTATATATATATATATATATATATATATATATATATATATATATATATATATATATATATCACTATAATATAACAAAGAAATTATTTTAATTAAAAAACCACTCCATCCTGTCTAAATAAGTGGATGGAATACAATTAAATATAATAAAAATGTATTTAAAATATTTAAAACAAATATATAATTAGAAATAATAATCTATATAATTAAATTCTTAACTATAATAATATACTCAAAAACAATAATGATAATAATATAGTTAATAATAATAATAAATTCCTATTAACATTAATAACAATTATAATAATTATAATAATATGTATAATAATAATAAATTATTATTAACATTGATAAATATTATAATAATAATAACATGGACATATGCAAAGATTGAGAAGTATTTTTATTAATTACTATTATTTATTATTTATTAATGCGGTAAAAATATTATTTCCAATTTTAAGTTTCATTTTAAATATTATCTCTCTAAATAAATTAATATATAGTATTTAATAAAATAATAACCCAAATAAGCATATAAATAGATATATTATATGAAATGGTTAAATATGTTGAAATTGTAAACTATAATCTATTATTATTAAGAAGCCTTTAATTGTGTTGTTTACATTTACTACATAGGCAGATACAATTATCTATACTTGTTAAATTTAGGTACGCGTCAATTTATTATTCCACTGAATGTATTCAACTGTGCGTAAACAATAGAACACAAGTTATATGATGATAATAATAATAATCCATTTTGTCACTTAAAATGAAGTTCAATAGGAAATGTGAGCGTTATAAGATTAACATAAAAATGAAGATATACAATTACACAATAATGAACTCTTATGGATTTATATCATATTTAGCAATATGACAATAGTGCCACAGTCCACATTCGAGAATTCAAATATGAAATACTTAGATTTAAGTTTTAATATTAACAATATAGATTATATTAAGATACATATTAAGTATACCATATCATATATTATAGGTGGTTAATGCTAGCATAGATAATAATAAACTATAAAATAGACAATAGTTAGTTATTGTATGTTTAATATAGTAAACAATAACCTATAGAATCAAATAATATATAGGTGATATCTTACAATAAGATACACCAATGTGATATGGTGTTAAGGCTGAACTGTTAAATAATTATGTAATCGCAATTACACTGCAATTCATTTATTGCTGTTTTCTATATGATTACTATATCTTAATATAGAATATATCTTAATAATATATCTTAATAAACAATAGATATTTAGTACACATTATGTCATGCGTAGCAATAGTGCAAATCACAATTCAGTATTAAAAATCACTTTTATAAATAAAATATAAGAAAATATATTATTTTTAATAATTTCCCAGGCTACAATTTATTAGTTACAAATATGTTTCAAGTGTAACCTTATTTACAAAAACAGTAGTTAGAGGTTACAAATGTAACCTTAGTTACAAAAACAGTAGTTAGAGATTTCAAATGTAACTTGTTATGTGAAGATATTTTTTAATTATATTTTAACAGATATATATATATGATTAGATAATATTATAATATATTAATAAATTAATAGTAGAAGACTATTTTTTTTTAAATATTTTTTTAATGTCTTATCCCATTTAACTGATGATTATTCGAGATTTGGAAATTTAGATAAAGTATCTGTATTTCAATTTGAATCATATCTCGGCAGTCTCAAAAGGATGTTAAAATCTGGATTTTTACCTTTGAAGCAAATTATAGCGAGATTAGATGAGAGAAAGAATATCAAAATAAAAGCTGCAAAAGAAAGTAAAATTAAAAATAAATATGTTTATTTAATAATTACACATGAATGTTGTGTAGTTAAAAACCGTTGGTTAAAAATAATAATACTGATCTTATATATTGTAAATATTATAAACTCAAAAATTAATAATAAGAGAGTATAACAGTTGAGTATACTGAATATACTGAATTGTTATATAATATATTTACATATTTAATATACATGGAATATCAATATAGAATATACGATATACTTATTGATATATATGAAATTAATTTAAATATAAATTACTATATTTAACTGATTAATTATACTAATGATAATTTTGTTACCATTATTAGATGTCATATAACGTAGTGGAAGAAAGGAATGTTGATATGTCAGTCATACCAGTTAGTAATATTGTATGCTATGCATGGATAAAAAATAAAATCAATGCTGTTAGTGTAATAGTTATTAAATAAATTATCTATAAGAAGATATGTGTAAAATAGGATTATAATATTTATATTATGTTGTATTCTAATTACTTTTAATTTTAAATAATTCTTCAAAACCAGATAATAACTGGACAATTCATCAAATAAAAATGATTTATACAAAAGATTAATAATATAATAAATAACCAATAATGCAATAATTTGGCTGATTTCACTGCTGATGAAGTATGGTAACGTAATATAGCGGTGTGTGCGGTGTACATTCTTTATGCGTGATGCTTATAAAATATAAATTCATTATAAATTTTAATATTTAATATATTTCAGATGAACTAATTGAGGCACGTTCATCTTTAAAATATCTCTTAGAGAATTCTGATATTGAGAACTTAAACAATTTAACGCGAACAAGAAATATTAAAGGTTTCATTCTCATTTAAGTCATATATTTTGTGAATTACTACAATAACTATAAATTTATGATAAACTAATAATAAATGAGTTACAAAAGTTACGTAATTTGAAGTTTGCCTGTTTATTTCTATTCTCATTTAAAATATATAATCAATTGATTAGCAAAAATAAATATATATATATATATCCTCCAGACATGCAATCTTATTTAATGCCTCCTCCTACTTCAATAAATTGGCAATATGATAATATCAATAATGGAGTGACGCCATTAGATCCATTAGTCAATCAATATAATATTACGTCTCCGCAACAAAATCAAAAACACAATTTTTCGACAACTGGTTTGTAATTTAAATTATAAAAAATATTGTATAATATCTATAATCTATATATAATCTATATTAGATAATCATAATATTAGAGAGAAACTAGTTATTATTTTAAAAATCAAGAGATGAATCATCTGTACTTCAGTAATGAAGTTACAAATTTAAAAGAAAAGATATCCAAGATGGCCGATATTATTTCTAGTTTGTATTATTTTATATAATATATTATAATTAGTAGTTAAAAATCAAATAAAGATGTATTCATATATACGCAATAAGGCTACATACAATCTCTGACTTGTTATTTTACCTCTATTATTCTACTAAATGTAATGCTACTATTCCTCATTTAAGTCACTCTTATACCAAAATTAAATCCTCTATTAATCTATATTAATACCACAATAAAAACTTATATTAACTCTGTAATAATCTCACAATTAACCAATAAAGCTAAATAATAAATAATATAATTAATATCATGACATAAAATAAATAATTATAAAATTATCTCATTAATCAAAAATCTCTCTCTCCCTCTTTCCTCCCTCCCACCACATATTATAATATATTTACTTACAAGTTATATTTATACAATTATTTGTTATTTAATATAGTACAAGGTATTGAACTAACATATATGTGGGAATTATTGGAAGAAGAAATAGTAATAATATCAAATTTGACCCACCTATTACTGACCATTTAATGCTGATTGAGCTGAATAATAAATTATCTATGTCAGAATTCTATTTAGAATATGTTAGTATTTTATATAATATATTAACAATTAATGAATATATTCAATTATATTAATTAGTGGCCGAATTATTAAAAATACATAATTAAAAATGTTTAATATTATAAGTAAATATTTGCATCTAATCATACTTTATAAAATTAATTATACTTTTCTAAAACTATAATTTATTTGTTAGAAAGAAAACTTGAATCTCATAGAATTCGACAACAAAAAAAATTATTATCCTAGAAAATTGTTATTATCGCCGATCCACAAATTTGGTTTCAATACAATGTTGGCGGGAATGGTGATACAAAATAAAATAGGAATGAAGGACGAATTAAAATATGTATAGAATAGTGAACGGTTTGTACATAAATTCAAGATTTAATTTCATTGATTTAATATTTTTAGAATATTTTTTTTATTTTTAAAGTAATATTCATATTTTCAATTATATAAGTAAAGTAATATTTAAAATATTAAGTTTTAAAAATATATTTTATAGAAATGTGTGAATTGAAACTTCGTCGGGCTACACAACTTGGAGAATTATTAAAATCCATACAGCAGACCGTAGATAGAAGGAACCCGGAAAAGGTGATAGAGGCGAAAAAAAAAATTGGAAAATAAATGTTGATATATCTTAACATATTTATTTATTTATAGAATAATTACTATATGTCATAAATTATAAGTAAAAATAGTAACATTTATGGTATTCATCAAATTATATAACTCATACCTATAATTTATTAATATGAACATTATTAAACATAACTCTACTAATTAATTATGAAAATACTCATACAGTAAATATGTTTTGATAAACTATTTCTTAAATAAGGTTTCCACTACTCTATTTATTATGTAAGACTATTTATAATAGGTTACCTTGTTAGAATTTTTCATAACATAGGAATAGTTACAAAAGGTTACTTCGCTACTCTTTTTGTAACCTATAACAAGTTACAAAAGGTTACTTCGCTACTCGTTTTGTAACTTCTCAAGTTGCAAAAGGTTACGCTGCTACGGTTTTAAAAATAGTACGAAAACTAGAGCAAATTTTAATTTTGTAACTAATAAATTGTAGTCTGGGTTAGTAGGATTTTTCCATTGAAATGATTTTATAATTTTAATATATTAAATATTTAATTCCTAGATTCCTCAAATATTCTATTTTCTAGTTTTGAATTACCTTTCTATTCGCGAAATAGTATCATAGATATGATTATTAGTATATATACATAATACTTCTATAGAATAAATATTGATATATGATCATACATATTTATTATTAGATATATTATTTATAAATATACTAAAGTTTATTACTTATATATATATATATATATATATATATATATATATATATATTATTTATATAGAACTTTGAGTAATTTCATGATTTATATTAGAATATTAATAAGATTAATAATTATATAAGTAACTAATATTAATATTTACTTACTAGTAACATAGTAATATGTAAATGTGAGTAGAATATGATATTTAAATACCTATTAATACAAGAAACTACCCTGCTAATATATATCATTAGGCCAATATAAATACTTACAATCACAATATGTATTATAATGTACCAGTAGAAATAACTTTCAAAATTAATAAAATAGAATTTCTATGATAAGAAATACTATTAATAACAAAAATACAATGCCAGATACAGATTGTTTAATTCCTATTTATAACGTGATTTTAATAAAAAAAAAAAAAAAACTTTCTCTTTATATTGTTGTTTATATAACTACACCTAACTAGATGACCAATATGGTTAAAATATAATAGTTCTAATAATCTATACACCCTTTCTATATCTATGATTTCTATCTGTTTAGTATCATATATTCTAATTCGTAGTTCTATTTCAAATAGTTAATAACTACATATCTATTATATATCTCAATCTAAATAAGTAAATTGTAAATAATAATTTTAAAATTAGAACAATATCAATAATGAAGTTAAATATATTAAAAGTTTGAAATATATGTTAAAATTAAGTTTAATTAAATACATTAATATTCAAGTAATTTTAGGGATGTCGAATAATATAATCCAAGGTGTTTCACTCCGCTATTTCGCAATGCAATTAATTAAATTATATAATTAAACCATCATTGTAATAATCCACCAAAAAACACTATACAAAAAAGTATATATATTCAAATATAATTATTATTAAATCTGACGTATAATATCAATTTCAATTATATAATAAATATGCATCATTTTATAGGACTTAATTAAAGAAATAAATAATGTATTAATTAATATATATTATTAAATATAGTATTGTATAGTTATTTATAGTATGATAAACAAAAAATTATAATACTATATTTACGTAAATATATATAAATAATTTACCATGATTTATATATAATTTTATAAGTTATAACTGATCGTTATAATATTAATTATAATGATGTTTTATTTTTAGTTTTTTATGAAGAAAATTAGCATTTGTATTTGTATAAATAACTTAGTTAAATATGCTTGAAATTCTATATATATTAAATTCAATAACCGTGACACTTTGATTTCGTACTATATTATTTTACAAGTTATAATTCATTGATTATATAACGTAATTTATTTTAATATTAAATAATTATCACAAGATAAAATAAATAAATAAAATTGTATTGTCTCATTAAAGGGGTTGCTATTTGTATTAGTAATAAACGTATGTGTATATATACACAATATTATCAATATTATTATGTAATTATGTTATTCAATATGTATTTTTCTAATGATGGAATTACATATTACATTACTTATTTTATCATAAAATGGAGTACTTTAGAAGGAATCTCGCTTAACAAAGTTAGAATATACAGTCATCTCTAGACCTAGCTCTAAGTGATTTAGATCGTCCTTATTTAATATAGAATAAGATAGATACCAGGAGTAGTTAGTTTATCCACGATGTCCATCAATATGTTATGCAAGAAGTCATTAGATTGTATCGGATTTGGCGTGGAGGAATAACATAAGGGTAATATGCTGTTTTGTTGATTTTATCAATCTAATTTATATTTTGTTCATTTCATAGTTAATATTTCTTGTTTATTAAATATATTATATTAAATATATTATTCCAATATAAATTAATATATTGTAGTGTTATCAACTTATAGAATATGATTAATTTTGGAATATTTAAACAACCTACTAATCTTATATTTATAATAAATTATAATTCACTTTATAGTTTAATTCCATAGTTAGAATTTGATGAAATGGTGGAAAATTAATTATAAAATTCTGTTTCTAATCTAATATTTAAAGAAATAGAATGAATTACAAATATTAGTTAACTTAAATATAATAATAATAATTAGAAAATAATTAGTTAACTTAATAATTAGAAAATATTTATAAATATTGTACGAAGCTATAATATCTAGTTCTGTGAGTATTGTGAGGCACTATGAGTTCAAACAGTTTCACAAGTAAAGTGTATTAGAAATAAGAAGATAATTCTTTAAATATAAAGTATATTTAAGTAAATTTAAAGTAAATTTAAGTATAAAGAAATTATATTATTTCAAGATATACTTAGAATAATAACTAATAATTATTAAGATAATAATATAATTAAGTGTATTAAATGTTTATAATATTAATTATTATAATATACGCTATGTTAGTATCTAATAAATAATTATAATCTATGTTATGATATTTCAATTTCTTAAATATTAAATATAAAAAAACCTTTCAATATTCAATTAAAGTATCAAATAATGTTGGCATGTAGTCTAACTCACAATTGTAATTAATATTAGCATTATTACAGTTGCAGTTATTTGAAGAATAAGCGATTACAATTAAATATTATTAAAACTGCTCAATACCATGCAAACATTATAATTAAATATCCTACCTCACGATGTATACTTGACTTTTATGAGCATTTATTAAATCCAAAATTAGTTTTTATTTCAAATAAAGTAAACAAATTAATAAAATATATTATATCATGATATTCAATGGTATGATGTTATCGTGCTAATTGTTACGAAACTTATAAATTTACGATGACATTTATTTTAATGTAATATTGCATTCTGGAATATTATTATTATATAACCATGTTATAGTGTTAACACCAAGTTCAATATATTCATTTGTATATTACTAGTATATATATAATTAATAGTGAGTTGATTTTGAAATCTAAATAAATATAAACATTAATTCACTATATATACATAATAATATTTATAAATTATGATTTAATGGTTATAATATAAATTGGTAGCAAAAAAAAGATAAATGGCATTAAAATCCTTTTAATTTCTGATATCTATAATCGGATAATAATACATTACATTTATAAGTAGCATAATCTTGTATATTAATTATAATTATATTATACATTTGTTCAAACATTATTATTAATTACATGGATTAATATATAAAACTAATAGAAATACCAAGTTAAGATATATTTGGGAAGATACAATATAGTGTGTATATATTATGGAAACAGTAAGTTATGTAAATGTATTTTTATTTGTATACAACTGGTCAATAACATTACAAATTTTATAAATATATTTAAATGTATTATTTTTACCTTAGTAATAATAATACATTTTACCGAGGTATACTTTATTATAGATTTATATAGTAATATTACTACTAATTAAGTATTAAAAAATCCAAGTTTATAATTAATATTATTACAAAACCTAGTTCCATCATAATGGTCATATATTAATAGCATATATCTAATTTATATTCAATAAAGTAACTATAAGGAAATATATAAATTAATTAACCTAATAATATGATTAAGAAGTATATGAACTGAAATAATAATGTTATATTCAGAAGTATATATAATATATAATGAGAAACTACAGAAAATATATGGTATTATGAAGTTATGAAGTCGCTGTATACTATTAATTATAAAAAATATAAATAAAAAATAAATATTATAAATATGTTTGTTCTAGTAGAATTCTAGTAATAAGATAATTTCATTCCTATTGGATTTAATATATAACAAATGACATGTTTTACAGTTAGCATACCTTTTAATCCTTAAGTCAGCGTATTGTTTCTAAAGCTAAGTAAGATTCCTCATTATGATAAACAGATAAACCACTTAAAGTGGATATAACTTCTTATTCTACACTATAAAAACCTATATAAGTAGTCCTGGCCATAATAAGCAATTCCCATAAAGTACAATAAACTCCAATACTATTAATATAAAATCTCTGTATGCGATAATAAAAACAAATTTATCGTAATTTCAGTTATATATTTTTCCGTTGATATATCCAGCAGATTACATTTTTCCTAGTTATGTATTTCTTTACAAAAGTCTTATTTTATGTAACCTTTAATTTAATTTTATAAATATATTACAAAATCAGACGTATTATTTTCAAATATTTCCATTTGCTTTAATTGTAATTTAAAATGTATTCTGTTTATATTCATTATTGAATATAGTATTAATGATATGTTTAGACATTATATTATGAAAATTATTATGCAAGTAAACAATTTAATTGTAGCTATTTGATGCTACAGGTAATGTAATTTAGATATTATCTCATAGTTCCCATATAAAGGTAGAGTTTACGAAATTAGTTTATTACGATACATGGAATAAAGTTCCACTTCTATGAAATAACTACATTATTACATAACCGTATGTAAATAAAATCTCATATAAATATGTGTGCGTATGTGTATGTATGTGTAAATATATGTGTAGGCATCTAGTGGCAATTTATAACTCTAATAATAGGTAATAACTTATATTAGTTATATAACACAAAATAATGGTAATTTATTCAATTTAATATTATAAATGTAAATATTATATAATAATTCTAGTTTTAACTCTAATTTAAACATAACATATATATAAATAATATATTTACAATAGTAAATCATAATGATATATATAATAATAAATTATTTATAAATCTTCTATTTCATTAATTAATGCCTAAAATGATGAATATTCATTATAAAATTAATTATATAATTGAAATTTACAGTATACATATTATTTTAAATATTATTATATTTGAATTTATGAATTTTATAATTGTTAATAATACATAATAATGCTAGTTTAAATATAATATATATAACTATTAAACATAATGATATATATATATATATATATATATATATATATATATAATAAAACATTAATTTATAAATCTTCAATTTCATTAATTAATGCATAAAAATGATGAATATTCATTATATAATTAATTATATAATTGAAATCGACATTATACATATTATTTTAAATATTATTATATTTGAATTTATGTTTAAATAGATATAGATAATAATTTTCAATTTAATTCATTACTAATTTAAATGTGTATATAAATTAATGATTAAATAATGAATACCAATATATTCAGACGTGTTTTGTTTTTTCTAATAAAATTGTAAATTAGCTTCTTAATTTTCTTTTGTTCTAATTTATGTAGTTGATTAAGTACATCGGCAGAAAAAATTGATAATTGTATCATGAAATATATATGTGATATAAGTAAAAAATCAAATGTTTATTATCAAGTAATATTATTAAATAATTGATTACAATTATTCAATATAAAATTAATAAAAATAATTATGTTTAATATAAATATATAGAAAATTTGAAACTAGATTGTTGGATAATTAATATTATTGGTATTGGTGATTATATAGATAATGTGTACATTAATTGTATTTATAAGATAGGAAATAAGTTATACAAAATTCATTATGAATTATCTATATTTGGTAGGAATTCATTTTTATATAACATATATTATTTTATAATATAATATATAAAACTATATAATATATGAGTATATCATAAAATATAAACCAAATAAAACGGAATATATCTGAGTAGATTGTAATGATCTTTCCCCGATTTCATCGCACATCGTATAAGAAGCCCAGACCTTAGCAGTTGCTATTGACAACATAATATTACTAGTGGTTGTACCAACCTCACTTGTCTTTAATTTTAATAAATATTCTATCTGTCATGAAGAAGACGAGTTAATATTATTATATTCTTACTGCTAATAATATATTGTATTTTATTAAATTTCAAATGTTAATTAATCAAATGTTAATAATGGAACAATTTAATTAAATAATGGATTATTTATTTAATATTCCAATTTAACAGTCCTTTAATATATCCAATATTATCTCAAAAGTTAGGAATAATGATATTGAGGTAGTCAAATTTTAGGTAATCAAATTGTGATAAACAATATTTAATTTGTATACAAATTTATAATATAATTTAATTTGAATATTGATGTATATGTATAATATTTTTTATTTATTGTATAGCGTTCTTAATTATACATCAATGTTTATATAATTCAATTAAAGTATGATTGTTCAATTTGTAAAATAATTTTTTTTAATTTGATATCACTAAAATTACTTAAATATTATTGTATTTAATTAAACTTTCTAATACTTCATTAGTAAAATGACGATTAAGTTTAATTTCCAACTATTTCATTACGCCTATTTTTATCTTCAAGACTCAAGTTAATCGCGTCAAACTCCTCTAAATTATCAGCCTTTTCTAGGATTGTTGAATTAGATTTACAAGAGATATTTCTATTGTTCTGAAGTATTTTCACATCATTTTTTAGCTCGCTGATCTTTATATAATTGAGATTTATTCTTTTAATCTAATTTTTCTGTATAATATTTATTTAAATATAATAAATATTATTAAATTAATTATAATTAAATTAATAAAATTATTTAAAACATTCAAAGAAAATATATATCATTCTAAGTCTATAGCATATTTTAAATTTCCTGATTTCAATTCAATTTAAAAAGTTATTTTTTATGTAATTTCGATGTAATATAATTTAATTATATACAAATCTATGAAATAAATATTAAATTAAATACATAATTTAATATGTTCTAATATAGATATTTATTGTATTGGAGACATACAATTTCTTAATTAATTTCAATAATATTTCTAGAACCTGCTTAAGAATGGTTATTATTAATCATATTCGTATTCACTAGTAATTATTAATATAATAACAAAATATATATATTTATATAGCAACTAATCACTTTTTGAAGTAATGTTTCATTACTCGAATATAATTCTGGATCTGAACCTATAAATAATTAATTATATTTTATATTATTATATACATACAATGTATTAATATATATATATATATATATTTTTATATATATATATAATTTATATATATATATATACATATATATATATATATAATCACAAAACCTATTTAAAAATTTTAAATGAATTATTATTTAGTATAAAATGAAATTAGAAAAGAATATATGTATATATATATATATATATATTTGTATATATATTTATATACATCTATATTTATATATATATATATTTATATGTGTGTATAATTATTATTTATGTATTATTTGTACATACTGGAAATTACATTACTATATAACGAATATTCATTGTTCCTCGTGTGATATAATATCTAAAAGTAATTTATTTGTATTTGATTAATATCTAGATTATTTATTATAAAGTTAATTATCATAATGCATAATAAATGATCAAAAAATGTAAATAACTAAATACATATAATAGTTCTAACTTGGTATTGTGCAGTTATTTTCAAGATATTTTCTTATATCTTCAGTTGAACATACTGTACTATTGCTAATTGTGTTTAAATACCAAATACAGTCACAATTACATGCTTTAACGAAATATTTACCATTATATTTAATGTTTATATAATTTAATGTCTATATAATTTAGTTTAGAGAGGTTAGTAAATGTATTATAATCTATTGTAATGTTATGAGGCGATAACCATAACTTAACTAAATTGATAGCTCCTTGAAATGTTTCTCTAGTTAATCTCTTTATATCATTATCTGCAATATCTATTACAATTAAAGTAGATGGCAACCATCTTGTCGGTAAATTAGTTAAAGTATTATTTGAAATATCAATATATTCTAGTTTAGGTATATTAATAAATAGTTTCTTTTCTATGTTTGTTATTTTATTATTATTTAAATTAATTAAAATTAAATTAATTAGTGGATCAAAAGTCCAACTTTTAATATAATTAATATTATTATGACTTAAATATAAGCTTAAGTCTAGTATGTGAAGTTGTATTATCTAGTGAAGATGACCAGAATGCCTTTGGGTGTATTGTTTCTATTTGATTAGAATGTAAATGTAAGTATTTCGTATTTGTATTCACTAATGTAGACTGCGGCAATGTTCTTATATTGGTATTGAATAAAGAAACCTGTTTAGTGAAATATTAGATATGAACTTTAATTATTTATATATGTTAGAAATACTGATATTACGATTAAATATATGTATTTATTATAATTAAGATAATAGAATAGTTAAGTGCTTATAAAATATTGATATTAATTAGTATTTAAACAATGTTTATTCCATAATCCATTATGTAATTATGATTATTTATTATTAATGTGTTAATACAATTTCACATATACACTTACAAACCATTGTATAAGTTGTCAAAGTATTAGATAATATTGGTATGATGTCTAAATTATCAAAACAATCAACATTTGTATTGTAATATTCACAGTTATTATTTGAAGAATAAGCATCTAAGACATTACACCTTAATATCACTACAACTACTCGATACCAGGCACACATTGTAATTAAATCTCATAACAGCCGATGTCGACTTTTATACACTTTCATCAGTGCCACAGATCGTTTTTATTTAGATATAAATGTACTATTTAAAAAGTGTATATCGTTGATGTGTAATAAATGTCTGTTATTATCGTGCACGTTTATCACGACACGCCCACATTGTATAGTGAACTATATTTTAATCAGTTGTTGCATTCTGGAATATTATTATTATATAATCTTGTTTTAGTGTTTACTCCAAGTTTAATACATTATCTGGAATTATTATCGGTTCTCAGAAATGCAAAGTAATTGTAAACATCTTATCCAATGTTTATAGATAACCATGCAATGTTTATTTCAACAAGTATAATAGTTTTATAATTATAATATATAGTATACATCAATAATAGGGTATTATATATAACTTTCGCAGTATAGTTATATTTATATTTAGAAAGATGATATTTACAATGAAACTTACAAGTGGATATAATAAATATACTTTTTAACTTACATATATTAAATATATGTAGAGTATTAAATATATTATATTTAAATAAGATTATTATTAATAAGAATATGAGTTATTAAGAGTTTACTAAGATGTAATAAAATAGTTTGACTAATTAAATATTTAAAACAAAATTCAAATACAATTATAAATTATAATTGAAATTTAAAAAAAAATATCTAGTATAAATACTTTTATATAATATATTTGTCAATTTCACATATAAACTTATAAACTATATTAGTAGATATAGTTAATTAATATTATTTAAATATAATTGACTTAGTAATATGTAGTTTTTGAAATCTAAATAAAAGTATATTTATTTACATTATTATTTATATTACATATTGTATAAATGTAAAATTTATTTTGTAAAAACTATTATGATAAATGTCTACTAAAATAATAAGTGGAATTAATGTGATCATTAATTGCATTATTATAATAATACTATAGTAGCGGTTACCTGTACATTGTACAGTGTACTGTACAGTGTACACTGTACACTGTACAGTAGGCCATTTCTGACGTTTTAATTTAGTTGATCAAAAAACGCAAGTACCCTCCCAAATCCTAATGAAATTTGATGCTTGTTTCAAAAATGCTAACTTGAGTATCCAAAAATGAATATCCGCTTAGGAATTTTACTTTTTAAAAATCGCATTTTAGTTTATTTTTCACGTTTTAAAAAATTTATTTATTAACATTGATATTTCAATTTTAGTATATTTAATAATAATTATTTCGTAACATATATTTAAATAATATGGTATAAAAAATGTTGTATAAATATATTGTATTAAATATATATCATATATTAATTAAATTGATATTTAATTGAAATTATCATAAATAATTTGACTAACAACAAAATTATGATAAACAATAGTATTTTATTATCTTTGTTTTGACTAAAATATAGTAGCAATAAAATTAATAAATTTAAATTTTTAATTAATATGAATATTTATAAATGTATTATATATGTGTATGATATTTGTATGTTATAATATATACAATATCATATACATATACTATTTTAATTAAGTTTTTAAAACTTTATTTAAAGTTTATAGAAATGCTATTAGTTTATATATACAATCTAATATACC
This sequence comes from Osedax frankpressi, assembly GCA_964035775.1. Lineage (NCBI taxonomy): Eukaryota > Metazoa > Annelida > Polychaeta > Sabellida > Siboglinidae > Osedax > Osedax frankpressi. The sequence goes on from OZ038316.1 coordinate 30,386,041, forward strand.
AAATTATATTACTTAAAATAGTAATTATAATATTATTTTAATACACCCATTACATTTAAATAATATCTATTTATTAATATAATTATTAAATATATTTTTATTATTTTATAAATGGTAAAATTGTTATTATTCCTATTCAAAATATAATTTTCATTTTGATTATCACATGCCGCTTGCTAATAGTTGGTATTGAAGCAGATTTCCATATATCCAAAAAATATGGTTGGAAAGATGTGTATAAATAATTGCATTATTTGATCTAATGTAACTTTTTTTAGATTTAGCGAATACTAAGTAATTTAATATAGATATATTAAATGGTAGTCTATTTACAGGTATATAATGATTTCCATATAAATTTAAATATACAGTATTTATCATTTAGTTATCAAAAATATTGTATTGAATGAAATATAATTATACATATATTTAGTTTTATTAATTTAATTAAATTACTATATATTTTTTTTATTTGTTATGATAGAATTATAATTATAATATATCTATAATATAACATTTATATAATACATATATTAAATAATTTTTATTATAAACTAATACATGTCTATTAACAATAATTAATAACTATCAATTAATATTAATTATGAAAAATAATATGTTATATATAAAAATAATGCAGTTATATCACATATATATACAGTTAAATACTACATATAAATGTAATTGATGATCACATTAATTCCACTTATCATTGTAGTAAACATTTATTAAAATTGCTTTATTTAATTTTCATTTATACATATACTTATATACTTTTATATAATATATAAATGTATATAAATATACTTTTACTTACTATACTATATAAAGTAATTTATATATATATAATCATTAATAAATAATATTCTTAAAGATGTATAATATTATAAATATAAAAATATTATACTTATTGAAATATATATTTCATGATTATCTAGAAACTTTTAATAAGATGTTTATAATTACTTTGTATTTCTGAGAGCGCATAGGCAGATAACATTATCTATATTTTGTAAATTTAAATACATATAAATTAATATTCCAGATAATGTATTAAACTTGGTGTAAACACATTAACAAGATTATATAATAATAATATTCCGGAATGCAACAGTTGATTAAAATATAGTTCACTATACAATGTAGGCGTGTCGTGATAAACTTGCACGGTAATAACAGACTATTACCCATCTACGATATACACTTTTTATATTAAATAGTACATTTATATCTAAATAAAAACGATTTGTGGCACTGATGAAAGTGTATAAAAGTCGACATCGGCTTTTATGAGATTTAATTACAATGTGTGCCTGGTATCGAGTAGTTGTAGCGATATTAAGTTGTATTGTCTTAGATGCTTATTCTTCAAATAACTGCAACTATTACAATAATCATATTTATTGTAATGGTAATTTAGATATCATGCCAATATTAAATGATAATTTGACAGAATATAAAGGGGTTTGTATATATTTAATATATTATAATTATTTATTAGATACTAATATATTGTAGATAATTATATAATAATAATTAATATTATAAATATTTGTAAACACTTACTTATAATTATTTTACAATAATCATAATTGTTATTAATATAAAGATGCATGTCGTAAACGTAAATCTAATTATGACTTGTCTATATACTTAGAATTATTTACTATACTAAGTATACAGACATCTTAAAACAATATAAATATTTCATATTTCAGGTTATTATAAGAAATAGCAATATTATAAATGTGCCGCAGTCTACATTAGTAAATACAAATATGATATTCTTATCAATACATTTTAATAAAATAGAAACAATACACCCAAAGGCATTCTGGTCATCTTCACTAGATAATACAACTTCACATACAAGACTTGAACACTTATATATAGATAATAACAATATCAATTATATTGAAAGTGGAACTTTTGATCCATTAATTAATTTAACAGGAATTTACATACAGAATAATAAAATAACAAACATAGAAAAGAAACTATTTATTAATATACCTAAAATAAAATATATTGATATTTCAAATAATACTTTAACTAATTTACCGACAAGATGGTTGCCATCTACTTTATTTATAATAGCTATTGCAAATAATGATATAGAGAGATTAACTAGAGAAACATTTCAAGGAGCTATCAATTTAGTTAAGTTATGGTTATCGCCTCATAACATTACAATAGATTATAATACATTTACTAACTTCTCTAAACTAAATTATATAGACATTAAATATAATGGTACAAATTTCGTCAAAGCATGTACTTGTGACTATATTTGGTATTTAAACACAATTAGCAATAGTACAGTATGTTTAACTGAAGATAATGATATAAGAAAATATCTTGAAAATAACTGCACAATACCAAGTTAGAACTATTATATGTATTTAGTTGTTTACATTGCTAATTTTATCATATCTCATAATGTTATTATATCTAACTTAATAATTACTAATCTAGATAAAAAATAGACTATTTTCAGATAATATAGAATATGAGTAATATTTAATATTTACGTAACGATATATATATAGTAAATAACACATAAGAAGTACATAATTATACATACACACACACATATATACATACACATACAAATACATACACACACACACACACACATATATATATATATATATATATATATATATATATATATATATATTTATATATATATATATATATATTTATATAGTCGTTTCTAATTTGTACTCTAAATAATAATAATAATTACATTATATATGTATATAATAATGCAACATATAATTAATTATTTATAGGTTCAGATCCAGAATTACATTCGAGTTATGAAAAATTATTTCATAAAGTGATCGGTTGCTATATAAATATATTTAATTTATTATTTAATTAGGTCTTACTAGAATACGAATATTATTAATAATAACCATTCTTAATAAGCAGGTTCTAGAAATATTATTGAAATTAATTAAGAAATTGTACCAATACAATAAATATCTATATTAGAACATATTAAATTATGTATTCAATTTAATATTTATTTCATTATTACATCGAAATTACATAAAAAATAACTTTTTTAATTGAATTGAAATCAGGAAATTTAAAATATGCTATAGACTTAGAATGATATATATTTTCTTTGAATGTTTTAAATAATTTTATTAATTTAATTATAATTAATTTAATAATATTTATTATATTTAAATAAATATTATACAGAAAAATTAGATATAATGAATAAAAGAATAAATCTCAATTATATAAAGATCAGCGAGCTAAACAATGATGTGAAAATACTTCAGAACAATAGAAATATCTCTTGTGAATCTAATTCAACAAACCTAGAAAAGGCGGATAGTTTAGAGGAGTTTGACGCGATTAACTTGAGTCTTGAAGATAAAAATAGGCGTAATGAAATAGTTAGAAATTAAACTTAATCGTCATATCACTAATGAAGTATCTGGAAGTTTAATTAAATACAATAATAGTTAAGTAATTTTAGTGATATCAAATAAAAAAATTAATTTAAAACAATTTAATAATCACAATTGAAACATTATAATTTAATTGTATTATGTAAAATTGAAGTACAACTAATAATTAAAAATAATAACAAAATAGTACGCATATTCAAATTTAATTAAATTATATATTTGTATACATATTAACATATCTACTTACAATTTGAATTATAAACACACATTAGCATTGGGGTATAACTAATAAGGTACATAAACTATAACAACAAATTAGATTATAATAACTAAATAAAATTAATTAAATATCATTATTCCTAACTTTTGACATAATATTGGAAATAACAAAGTACTGCCATATTAAATAAATAGATCTTTATAATATTGAAATGCTCAATAATTATTATATTAATAAAATACAATATATTATTAGCAGTAAGAATATAATAATATTAACTCATCTTCTTCATGACAGATAGAATATTTATTAAAATTAAAGACAAGTGAGGTTGGTACAACCACTAGTAATATTATGTTGTCAATAGCAACTGCTAAGGTATGGGCTTCTTATACGATGTGCGATGAAATCGGGGAAAGATCATTACAATCTACTCAGATATACTCCGTTTTATTTGGTTTATATTTTATGATATACTCATACATTATATAGTTTTATATATTATATTATAAAATAATATATGTTATATAAAAATGAGTTCCTACAAAATATAGATCATTTATAATCCATATTTTATAACTTATTTCCTATCTTATAAATACAATTAATATACACATTATCTGTATAATCACAAATACCCATAATATTATTTATCCAACAATCTAGTTTCAAATTTTCTTCATATATTTTATAGTATTTGTATATTTAAAACATGATTATTTTTATTAATTTGTTACTGAATAATTTTACTTAATTATTTAATAATATTAATTTTTAACAATAATTTGATTTTATACTTATATGATATATATATTTCATGGTATAAGTATCAAATGTTTGCAGATGTACTTAAGCAATTACACAAATTAGAAAAAAAGGAAATTAGGCAGCTAATTTATACTTTTCTTAGAAAAAACAAAAAACATCTGAATTTATGGGTATATATTAATTTAATCACTCTATGCATATTTAAATTTGTAATGAATTAAATTGAAAATAATTATCTATGTTTATTTAACAAAAATTTAAATTTAATAATATTTAAAATAAAATGTATACTATCAATTTTAATTATATAATTAAATACATAAAGAATATTCATCATTTGTAGGCATTACTTAATGAAATAGGAGATTTATAAATGAATGTATTATAATATATAACATTATTTTTTATTTTTATAAATTAATTATTAAAATTATTATAATTATTAAATAAATGTTATGCTTAAACTAGATATTTAAATTAGATTTACAATTTTAATATTAAATTGAATAAATAACCATTATTTTGAGTTATATATCTAATATAAGTTATTATATATTATTAGTGTTATAAATTCCCACAATACATTTATACAGGCACATACTTATATGAGATTTGTATATATACTTTTATGTAATAATGAAGATATTTATGACGCGTGTAAAGATAATAAAAGTGATCAATTAAAAAATATGAATAATTTACCAAAAATACTTACCAATTGTCAGATATGAGTAGTGTTATTGTTACTTTATTCAGTGTATTGGGGGTATAATATCGTAATAAATTACATCCAGCTTTCAATTTAAATATGGGAACTATGAAATAATATGAAAAGTTATTTGGTAGTATGTGCTATTATGATTTTTCAGTAAATATTTGAGTGTGTTGGTCTTTATAAATCGGTGAATTATGAGTATTATTCTAGTTGTAGATTTGTTAGTCTATACATTTGGTTTAATTGTTTATATTAGCAGATTAAATTTCTCCAAGTTATGTATCTCTTTACAAGAGTGTTATTTTATGTAACCTTTGATTTAGTTTTATAAATATATTACAAAATCAGACGTATTAAATGTTATAATAATACATATAAATATATTTTAAAAAAATGTTAATGTTATTAAATTATAGTAAAATACAAATACGATTATATTTAAATAAATCGATGTAGCAATACATAAAAAAATATATAATATAATTATAAATAATACATAAGCATATTATACGCTACATATAAATATGTATGTATTATTATCTTATTGTTGATATCTGAAATTAAAATGATTTTATTAATACCATCTATAATTATTTTGCAACCAATTTACTTTTATAATAAAAATCATCAATTTATAAATATAGTTATGTAGTATCCACTTATCGAATTTTTAAAATTCTTTAGTTAAATGGGTTAAATATTATAGAACTATCAATTGAAGCGTTCTAAATACAAAATAATAGTTACTTAACCAACATTTCTTTGTTAAATTGGTTGATATTTTAATAATTTTGGAATATATCTAGAAAGATTTTCCCTAGTATTTTCCTGTTAATATTAAATATACTCATTTATTTACACTTATATAAATGATATTTATTATAACAATAACATAGTATATATTGGCCATCATAGATTATCTAATTTTATCATGTTACTTATTTTTAATATTTAGAAGTATATTATGTATTTATATTAACATTAGTATATTTATTTGTTATTTGTTCGGATGTATGCATAGATTTCTATTTACCTAGATAGCGAATGTAAACAAAACCTGCGATCGAGAGTGGACGAAATGGTCGCCATCTTTGGTGACTATTATTTTAAATTTTTATTTTTTTTCTAACTTCTCAATTTTAAAAGTTATAATGACAAGATGTAGCGCTTCCTTTTGTAAACATACTCAATATAAACTCCCAGAAGGAGTAACATTACACAAGTTAGCCAATATACAACTTATACATAATTATATTCTATTATAGTTTACCTTAATATTAAAAGTATACATATTTAACGTAACATTTATAATATAGTAGACATTTATGAATCAATTTTAGTTATATTTTAGGTATATATATAATTTAGATTATTAATAGATATTATATTATTATTATTAAGCTATATTCTATTATATATGGAGGTTATTATTATTTAATACATTAATATTTGAATTATTTTATATCAATTATATAATGAACAACTATGTTATTTTATGCAAACATATTATTCATTTGCATATATAATGGTTTATATATATATAGATTTCCCAAGAATGAAACACTAAAAAAGAAATGGATAATAAATATGAAGCGGTTAGAGAAATACAGTAAAACAAAGCTTTGTGTTCCTGGTCCACCGCAAAAATTTGTATATCACATTTCAAAGTGTTTTGGTATTTATTATTTTTTGTGTGCATTATTATTTTTTGTATCATATCTCTCAAGAAATTATTTAACACAATAATACTTATATAATTTACAGACTCAAAAAAGGAAACCTCCAGCTTCAAGATATACTAAGTTAGCTTATGATACTGAGATACTTCAAAAGAAAGTGTGTATTAAGCCGACACATTTGGAATTGTTTTGTCATGACCATGGTTATGCAATTCATATTGATTTGGCACTGGTTGACTATGAAAAGTGCAAAAATGTAGTCTCAGGTAAATCAAAGGAAATCAAAAATCTCCAAATGAAGGTAATAATTGATTTATTAAGATGATTATTTTTTATTACTGTGTATAAAATGTCAATTAAAAATGTTAAAAATGTCAGATAAAAAGGCAAACAGTTAGAATTGAAACACTGCTACCTATAACTGAGGATCTAAGGAATAAACACTTGATAACAGCTACAGCAGCAGAAATGATTGAAAGCACATGTACTCGTTATTTATATTTCAATTAAAATCATTATCTTATACGTATGTAAGATTACAATTTAATTAAACTGTTTGACGTTAAGTATACTTTTATATATTACTATAGGTATACCAAAAAGTATCCTTAATAGAATAATTAAAGGACAAGGAAATACTAATAAATGTTGCGAAGAACTAAGATCTTTTGACATGACATTACAAGTATATAGAATATTTATATTTTTTAATTTGATTGATAACATTTATCATTTACTATAAATTATATTTATTTATTTAGTTTTATTCTGGAAAGGAATATGATTATGTTAGAGAAAATTTCAATTTCGCTTTGCCATCAACAATAAGGAATATTTATAATAATCTTATATATTTACAGGAATATTCTTTTAGGCTATTAATGGAAAAAATAACAAATTGAAACTCTTTATGTATCTTTATTGTTAGATGAAATGGCCATAAAGTGTCAGTTGGTTTGGGATGGAAATCTAAATAAATTCACCGGATATGTTGACATCGGAATAGATTCCTGTTAGGAGATAAATTTATATTATTAGTAGCTATATTGATGCAAAAGTATAGTTTATAAGATATCATTATTATTATTAGCAGGTTTAAAGGATGATGAAACTATGGCAAAGGAAGGACTGGTTCTAATGATAGTAAGTCTGACATCTTCGTGTAAACTACCAATTGCAAATTTTATGATTGCAGGTAATTTAACAAATTATATGTACAAAACTGTATACAAAATCAATTTATTAATGATATACAGGTTTGTCAGTTCAGAAAAAGCTAATTTAGTACAACAAGCTATTCTAAAGCTACATAATACAAACGTAGAAGTTCTTGTTGTAACGTGTGATAGACCCGCAGGTTATATTTCAATGATGAAAGAACTTGAGGAAATATGAGCTTTCCACAACTAAATCCATTTTTCAAACATCCATTGACCAATTATAATAATGCTCTCCTATTAGATCGTTGTCGTGTGTTGAAGTTAATTAGAGGAGCCCTGTTTACATGTAAATACATTGAAAATGGAAACGGTTTAATAATTAACCTAATAAACAATATTCTAATTTATAATACAATATCAAACATTATAGGTCAAATGATAAGCTGGAAATATTTTGATTTACTCCATCAGTATCAAAAGGAAAATGGATTACAACTCGCAAATAAATTAACTGAGCAGCATATTAATTTTAAATCACAAGTGATGAAGGTACCCTATTATATAGGAACTAAATGTAGTTAATAATATATTGATATATATAATATTAATAAAAGATCATATTTTTAGGTTAAACTGGCAGCTCAACTATTTAGTCAAAGTGAAGCTGATGCGTTATCAAACATCCACATTTTATTGATGCTGGACCAACAATTGAATTTTGTCTAATGATTGATTCAACATTTGATATATTAAATATTCGTTCTCCTCGTGGAAAATATCTCAAGAGCCCATTGAGTCAGAAAAATGATGTAATTATCATATTAAAATTAATAATAAAAAAGTTATGATTATATATATTTACTAAACAGTTTGTTTGGAAACCAAGATTGAAAACATTACATAAGTATGTGATGGAATTGTCTGATATTCATGGAATGTCAATTTGTTTATTTCCACGTAAAACCGGATTTATCGGATTCATATCTGGTCTAAAAGTAGTTGGTGAGGTAAATATTAATAAATATATAAATGTGTATTAATATATATGCATATATATATATATATATATATATATTTATTTATATATATATATATTTATATTTATATATTTAGGTTTATAACAGACTAATAAAAGCAAATTTTAAAAATTTATTGACATAGAAAATGTGTTAAGATCACCTTGAATTGCTATTTGGTGAAATCAGGGCTCATGGTGGTTCTTCAAACAATCCGAATATAAAGCAATTTCATACAATCTACAAAAGATTATTAATGCGTAATGATGTTTATAAAGAATTATTATAATTAATCATAATATTTGTATCAAATGATATATTTTACATACGTTTATTTATGTATATATTTTTATATAAACTTTTGTTATACATTAATAGGTTAAAAGTTCAAATGGTAATGCAGTTATATAATATTAGATGGTATATCTATATTGTATAAAATAGATATTATTGTATATATCTCCGGATTCATTACAAAGAAATTGCAAAAACAAATTGATTGTTTTGAGTGCAAAATTGCACTAAAAAATAATTTGATGCAATCGTCATTAATAGATATAAAAAACAGAGGTGGGCTAGTATCTCCATCCAGGAATACATTTAATATTTGCAAAGCAATAGAATCTATTTTATTTATATTAAATATAGAAAATAAGACAACAAATTACAATATACAATAAAAGACTAAATTAAGAATAACTAAAATTAATATCCGCAAAGAATACATTTAAGGAAATAATTAATCATTCATTTTTTGCAAACGAACCTGGATAAATCATAAAATTATTATTATTAAAATTATTATACAAACTTATATAAGGATATATCAGATAGCAAAAATTAAAAATGAAAATAATTCAAAAATGAAAATTAGAAAAAAATACACAAAATTTATATTATTTAATCATGAATAACGTAATAATTTATTAATATATGTTTATAATTATATTATTATTGATTACTATTTCAATAATGTATATAGTTAAGTATGCATTCATTTAATTAATTGTAATATACTTTATAATATATCTTTATTGATATTATATTTTAAATTATTTAAATTTATAATTAATTATTAATAATACATTTATAATCAATGCAAAATGTACCTTACAACATTCATATATAATGCTTTATTGTAAAGCAAATAAATATATTTTCAAATACAAAATTTATATTAAATTCAGATTTAAATAGATTACATTTGTGTAATATATGACGATTACATTAATATAACAAACCTTATTTATTATTACATAATGTACATGATATATATATATATATATATATATATATATATATATATATATATGCATATGCTATAACTGTTATCTCAATTAATAATGTGATATAACAAATAATCGTTTTCATAAATTATAATGGAAATTAAAAATTTATTTATATTTATAGTAACACAAAATGGCCGACGGTGCCTCGCTACAAATCTATGGGTGTATGCAACCAATAAACGGGCCGAAATACACATAATAATAGTATTAAAACAACTGTTCAAATTAAATATAATGTACGCTAGGGGTGATCGATTTTAATGTTACATATATGGACAGATTGTGTCTAATAGATATTTGAAAAATAAAAATATATATCTAAACAACATTTTTTTGGGTCAGTATTGAGACATCGACAGGCTGTCCAAATATACAAAGAATATACAAAAAAATCCCGCGAAAAAATATATTCCTTTTTATCCTATGTTACTACGACCTCGAATATCGTTTGTTATTGTTTTATTCAAATTTTATATTTTCTTATCTTTACATTATTTTAAAATACAGTATCTTTACATTATACCAAACAAACGTAATATGAATTTAAGGACACGTAATATGAATTTAAGAAGTATACCACCATTCTTTAATATACAATGTATGTCGTATATTAAACTACCTAAGAGGTATATAATTACTATATTTTCATAAAAACAAATGATTCGAAATCGGCAAAGAATGAAACCATTCAGCGTACCTACTTACTCACCTAATGCATTACATAAAAAGCTATCACGTGATATTATTATAGTAAACAAATTATTTAAGAGATCTAGGCATAAAAATGATTGTCAACAACATTATGAAAATTTTAATATTCTTTTAGACATTTGTACATGCAAATGTTCTGTAAATACTATTGTCGATGTGATGTCTAATGTGCTACTAATGTCGATGTGAAAGAAATGTACGAGTGCCAGTCGCTGAGGCAGAATTTCTTTTAGATCAGAGAACGGAGAGAAGTAAATCTATACAAATAAGAAATACATCGACAACAATATAAAGTTGAACTCCCGAATCTCAACCTTCAACAAGTCAAACTTCATACGCACATTTGTTAATAATAAATAATTATTACTCTTTATTATTATCTATAATTGATATTGTTAATAATATATTTTTATAATAATATATTTTATAGCCACCTATAGGTGGCTAACAACTGGAAATAGAAATCTAAGAATTTATATTTCTTTTTAAAATCCCTCCCCTGATCTCGTTATCATGTGTCGATATATTATTAAGGTTTATTCTCGAAATTTGTTTTACTATTAAGAAAAAATCATATTTTTATGATTCCCCGCAGCATATATTTAATATGATACAAACTGCTCATAAGCTCAATGATTCCCATATTACAAATAGGTTACGCGACGTTATCTGCACAAATTCATATTCATGGAGAATATGATTTGTGCTATGATAACGGATATCCGACATAATGTGAGGATGAGAGCTGTATGGAAAATTTTGAAGTGTAGAGATGAGTCCGATGATGCTATGCGTATATTTAAAAAACCTATTGTTAACTTTTCTGCCGATGGTTATTATTATTTAATTGATGATAATTCAATTTGGTTAGAATCAATTCTAACCAAAGATATACCAACAGCCGATCATTAGACATTAATAATATTTCCATTTAGTAACTACCCTAGTCATACACAAGCAGTTGAACGGCATATTCAACTTGTATCAAAGACATCCAAATGCTTAGCGAATCCTATAGATCGTGATGGACGAATACAAGTTACATTTATAGAACGCCGATTAATGCCTTATTTTAAGTCAAAACAATATTTCATTAAATAAATTAATTAATTTTAAATTGTTTAATTATTAAAATTTAAACTAATATTTTTAATAATGACTTTTTTTATATTTGAATATAATATTATAACTGTGTTTATAATTATAACTCTATATGCTTATTTATGTATATATGTCTCAATTTATATATACATTTGTATATAATTTTAAAATTCTTCTATTGAATTATTGGATATCAAAAATCAGCTAACTTATTAAATAATATAATATTGATAAAAAATGTCTTTGGAATATTTATTTTAACTAACTTTCCGTCATCGCAGCAAAACTGATATATAAAACATATATTTTTGTTGTGTCGAAGAATAATTAAAAAAATACCGATAAAATTCACGAACTAATACTATTTTTTTGGATTGAAAAAAACTCATAAATGGTCATATATAATTATTTAAATGTGATTTGTTATGCATTTTGTGAAAATAACATAAGTATGCACAATTTATTTATAAAATATAAACATTTATATTTTTAAAAAAATTATATATTAATATAATTGAAATTTTCGAAAATTCTAGGAAATTCCATGACAATTCCAAGAATATTTTTTTTTAATTATTGTTTATATTTTCTAGTAGAATGATAAAAAAGAGATGGCTTACTATAAACATTTTAATTATAATAATTATTCAAACTTCAAATATATATCATATAATATAACTATTAAATAGTAACATTAATAAGTATATAATAAGGTATTCATGATAAAACGTTGTCTTTTTTATATAACTCATCATTGAAATTTCATGGAAATGGCACTTCATGATAATATTGTCAATATGGTAAAATCCACGAATCTTTAAAATAGTCACATTCTCCAGTCTTCCTGATATAAAAATAAACAAATCAATCAATTTTATATTCGAATACCATTACTTAGACTTCTCTAATCCAATGCAGTATATGTAGTTTAATACTATATGCAATGAATGAAAAGCTCAATACAAATTGTTCTATTAATATACATTATAATAAGTTATAACTAACAATAATATATATGCAAAATAATATAATTATGATTAATAAATATTATAAATACAAACTTGTTTTTTATTATTAGACAAATAATGCAGATAATAATATATAGGATATTATAATGTGTAACATTAATCCCGATTCCATTTTAAAAGTGGCTAAAATTAATAACAATTTTACATAATACTACACATAACAATTGTTATGTTCATTATTATACCATATATATTCAATCAAAATAAACGTTGCACCTTTAGATATAGTAATACATTAATTTTATAATTTATTATTATAAATTAACATTAATCCTCGCGCAAAAAGTAATTAACTAAAAGTATTCCAATACAATTATGCCACAAATATTTTTAATATTATACTAATAAATTCACTATTTTCATCGTCGGGTTTATAAATATTTTGAAATACCTACAAAATATATAAAATATAAAAATATATTTGTATTATAGCATACTGAGATTTTCTATTAATAGTTTTGTAGTTTATTATTTTTTATATGAATTACTTATTATGGATAGGACATTTTATATAGGTTTTTATAGTGTAGCATAAGAAGTTATATCCAATTTAAGTTGCTTATCTGTTTATTTATAATGAGGAATCTTGCTGCGTATCCAATGGCACATTATTATTTCATTTCATATACTTCTTAATCATATCATTAGTTTCATTAATTTATATGTTTCCTTATAGTTTGTTTAATGGATGTAAATTAGATATATTCTATTAATATATGACCATTATGATGTAACTAGGTTTTGTAATAATATAAATAACTGAACTTGGCTTCTTTAACAACTCTGAAGTACTAATAATATTACTATATATATTTATTATTTTCAAATATTTGCTTTAATAAAGACCAATACATTCAAATATTCATTTAAAAATCCTAATCGTACATACTACCAAACGACTTATATATTATCTCATAGTTCTCATATCTAAAGTATTCGGAAATAGTTTATTACGATAGTATGCCCAAAATACCTGGTTTAAAGTAACAATAACACTCAGCATATCTGCCAATTGGTAAATTTGTATTTATTTATTTTTATTGACTTTTATAATATGTTGGCACACGTGCGAAATAACTACATTATTACATAAGTGTATACATAAAGTATGTGCGTGTATACATGTATGCGAGTATATATATGTGTAGACATATTGTGTGAATTTATAAAACTAATAATCGGTAATAACTTATATTAATTATATAACCAAAAATAACGGTAATTTATTCAAATTAATTTTACAATTTTAAATAGTAAATCATAATTCTAGTTTAAATTCTCGTTTAAACATAAGTTATATATAAATAATATATCTGTAACAATAAATCACAATGATATTTATAAATCTTCCATTTCATTAATTAATGCCTAAAATGATGAATATTCATTATATAATTTAAATTGACATTATACATATTATTTTAAATATTATTATATGCAAATTTATATTTAAATAAATATAGATAATAATTTTCAATTTAATTCATTACAAATTTAAATGTGTATATAAATTAATGAGTAAATAATGGATACCAATATATTCAGACGTGTTTTGTTATTTCTAAGAAAATTGGAAATTAGTTGCGTAATTTCCTTTTGTTCTAATTTAAGCAATTGCTTAATTGCTTAAGTACATCTGCAGAATATGTTTATTAGATAAAATATATTGAATTTATTCAATTAAATTACATTAAATTAAATATAATTATTTAATATATTCAAACAAAATATACATCACTATGTATAAGTCTATAATATATTTTAATTTGCTGACAGCAGTTAAATATTAATAGTTATTTTTTTTTGATTCGATGAAATATAATTATATAAAATATAAAAAGAAATAAATATTAAATTGAATACATACTTAAATACATTCTAATATATATATTTATAATATTATATACATATACATATACGTATTAAGAATGGTTATTATTAATCATATTCGTATTCTAGTAAAGCCTAATTAAATAATAAATTAAATATATTTATATAGCAACCAATCACGTTATGAAATAATTTTTCATAACTAGAATATAAATCTGGATCTGAACCTATAAATAATTAATTATATTTTGTATTATTATATATATACAATGTATTAATATATATAATGTAATTATAATTATTATTTAGAGTAAAATAAAATTAGAAACGACTATATATATATATTCTATTTATCTGAAAATAGTTTATTTTTTAATTAATTAATATCTAGATTAGTAATTATTAAGTTAGATATAATAACATTATGAGAATTATACAATTTGCAATCCAAATAACTAAATACATATAATAGTTCTAACTTGGTATTGTGCAGTTATTTTCAAGATATTTTCTTATATCGTTATCTTCAGTTGAACATACTGTACTATTGCTAATTGTGTTTAAATACCAAATATAGTCACAATTACATGTTTTGACCGGGTTTTGACGAATTATTTACCAATATATTTAATGTCTATATAATTTAGTTTAGAGAGGTTAGTAAATGTATTATAATCTATTGTAATATTATGAGGTGATAACCATAACTTGATAGCTCCTTGAAATGTTTCTCTAGTTAATCTCTTTATATCATTATCTGCAAAAGCTATTACTAATAAAGTAGATGGCAACCATATTGTCGGTAAATTAGTTAAAATATTATTTGAAATATCAATATATTTTATTTTAGGTATATTAATAAATAGTTTCTTTTCTATGTTTGTTATTTTATTATTATTTAAATTAATTAAAATTAAATTAATTAGTGGATCAAAAGTACCACTTTTAATATAATTAATATTATTATGACTTAAATATAAGCTTAAGTCTAGTATGTGAAGTTGTATTATCTAGTGAAGATGACCAGAATGCCTTTGGGTGTATTGTTTCTATTTTATTAGAATGTAAATGTAAGTATTTCGTATTTGTATTCACTAATGTAGACTGCGGCAATGTTCTTATATTGGTAGTGAATAAAGAAACCTGTTTAGTGAAATATTAGATATGAACTTTAATTATTTATATATGTTAGAAATACTGATATTACGATTAAATATATGTATTTATTATAATTAAGATAATAGAATAGTTAAGTGCTTATAAAATATTGATATTAATTAGTATTTAAACAATGTTTATTCCATAATCCATTATGTAATTATGATTATTTATTATTAATGTGTTAATACAATTTCACATATACACTTACAAACCATTTTATAAGTTGTCAAAGTATTAGATAATATTGGTATGATGTCTAAATTATCAAAACAATCAATATTTGTATTGTAATATTCACAGTTATTATTTGAAGAATAAGCGTCTAAGACAATACACCTTAATATCACTACAACTACTCGATACCAGGCATACATTGTAATTAAATTTAATAACAGTCGATGTCGACTTTTATACACTTTCATCAGTGCCACAGATCGTTTTTATTTAGATATAAATGTACTATTTAAAAAGTGTATATCGTTGATGTGTAATAAATGTTTGTTATTATCGTGCAAGTTTATCACGATACGACCACATTGTATAGTGAACTATATTTTAATGAGCTGTTGCATTCTGGAATATTATTATTATATAATCTTGTTTTAGTGTTTACTCCAAGTTTAATACATTATCTGGAATTATTATCGGCTCTCAGAAATGCAAAGTAATTGTAAACATATTATCCAATGTTTATAGATAACCATGCAATGTTTATTTCAACAAGTATAATAGTTTTATAATTATAATATATAGTATACATCAATAATAGGGTATTATATATAACTTTCGCAGTATAGTTATATTTATATTTAGAAAGATGATATTTACAATGAAACTTACAAGTGGATATAATAAATATACTTTTTAACTTACATGTATTAAATATATGTAGAGTATTAAATATATTATATTTAAATAAGATTATTATTAATAAGAATATGATTAATTAAGAGTTTAATAAGATGTAATAAAATTATTTGACTAATTAAAAATGTTTTTAAAAAAATTCAAAATACAGTAATCAATTATAATTGAAATTTTAAAAAATATATTAAGGGGGGGTCATCCAGCAGAAATTTTACATGGGCGAGATAGGCAATTCGCTACTCACTATAAATGTAATTTCGTCCTCAATACCTGGAATCATGCCTCTATTTTTCGTATACTTGACAAACAATAACATGTGTACATATCTACCTTTTTATTTTTTGTATATATGCAATATAATTACTTATCTAATATACAATACTTTTACACGAAAAAAAATACATTTATAAACCACTATATTATCAATAACTAAAGTAAAAATTAAATTTAGAGAATATAAAAAAGGTAGTTATATAGATATATCAATTATACATATACTCAAGAAAAATGAACTATTTATATGCATTATTACGTGAGAAATTAAATTTATAAGTAGAGTAGTACACCGAAAATAATTATTCTGAGAAAACGCTAGTCAAAGTTTATATATTTTTATTAGAATATTTACAAAAATATTTATCATGAATCTTGTATATTTACAAGTATGAGTATTATAAATTATAGTTATATAAATCTAATAATATAAATATAAATACATATGTACATAACACACATAGATATACCCATTATAATAATTATGATACATATTAGTATTAGTATAATAAACATATAAATCATAACAACTGTTTTCTTGAACTGCCTTTTACATCGTTTTGCGCGTTTTATCAAATCCCCCATTATGAAAAATACTATGGTAATAAACCACTAAAACGTATCAATAACAATTCTATCTTATGGTAAATACAATGTAATATATAAAAACAACAATTTATATTGATGATTTGAATAGAGAAAAAATTACGTGCAAATATATAATATGAAAATAAAACAAAGGAAGAGACGCTATTTATTGGTTGTTGAGATCATGTGATGATAATATTATAATAGTAATAAGATAGAATCATAGATATTGGTTATTTTGCTGTTTGAATGTTGAAAAACCGATAAATATTGACTTTATAATGAAAATTATACAGGAAATAAATAAATTGTTCAATTTTTTATTTTATTATTATTTTATTAGGCCCTATACGAAAACTCTTGTTTTATACCTTTATATTGCGCTTTTGACTCTGAAACTTTGACATAACATTTATAACATATGAATACTTCAATTTATGAAAGTATAAATACTTTTATATAATATATTTGTCAATTTCACATATATAATACTTATAAACTATATTAGTAGATATAGTTAATAAATATTATTTAAATGTAATATGTAGTAGTAATATGTAGTTTTTGAAATCTAAATAAAAGTATATTTATTTACATTTATATATTACATATTGTATAAATGTAAAATTTATTTTGTAAAAACTATTATGATAAATGTCTACTAAAATAATAAGTGGAATTAATGTGATCATTAATTGCATTATTATAATAATTCTATAGTAGCGGTTACCTGTACATTGTACACTGTACACAGTACAGTGTACACTGTACACTGTACAGTAGGCCATTTCTGACGTTTTAATTTAGTTGATCAAAAAACGCAAGTACCCTCCCAAATCCTAATGAAATTTTATGCTTGTTTCAAAAATACTAACTTGAGTATCCAAAAATGAATATCCGCTTAGGAATTTTACTTTTTAAAAATCGAATTTTAGTTTATTTTTCACGTTAAAAAATTTATTTATTAACATTGATATTTCAATTTTAGTATATTTAATGATAATTATTTCGTAACATATATTTAAATAATATGGTATAAAAATGTTGTATAAATATATGGTATTAAATATATATCATGTATTAATTATATTGATATTTAATTGAAATTATCATAAATAATTTGCATAACAACAAGAATATGATAAACAATAGTATTTTATTATCTTTGTTTTGACTAAAATATAGTAGCAATAAAATTAATAGATTTAAATTTTTAATTAATAAGAATATTTATAAATGTATTATATATGTGTATGATATTTGTATGTTATAATATATACAATATCATATACATATACTATTTTAATTAAGTTTTTAAAACTTTATTTAAAGTTTATAGGAATGCTATTAGTTTATATATATAATCTAATATACCAAATTATATTACTTAAAATAGTAATTATAATATTATTTTAATACACCCATTACATTTAAATAATATCTATTTATTAATATAATTATTAAATATATTTTTATTATTTTATAAATGGTAAAATTGTTATTATTCCTATTCAAAATATAATATATAATGGTTTATTTAAACACAATAACATACTTGCGGCATAAACTTTTCATTTTGATTATCACATGCCGCTTGCTAATAGTTGGTATTGAAGCAGATTTCCATATATCGATAACATGGTTGGAAAGATGTGTATAAATAATTGCATTATTTGATCTAATGTAACTTTTTTTAGATTTAGCGAATACTAAGTAATTTAATATATCAATATTAAATGGTAGTCTATTTACAGGTATATATTGATTTCCATATAAATTTAAATATACAGTATTTATTATTTAGTTATCAAAAATATTGTATTGAATGAAATATAATTATACATATATTTAGTTTTATTAATTTAATTAAATTACTATATATTTTTTTTATTTGTTATGATAGAATTATAATTATAATATATCTATAATATAACATTTATATAATACATATATTAAATAATTTTAATTATAAACTAATACATGTCTATTAACAATAATTAATAACTATCAATTAATATTAATTATGAAAAATAATATATATGTTACATTTATTAATATAATTACTAATAATATTGGTAATTAAAGAATATTTAATATATAGATTTCATAATAAATCATATTATATGACCTTAATATATCATAGATATAATTGAAATTAATATAATAGTAATTTCATATAAAATACATACATAATTATACATAAATATAAAATTTTAAATTGCTACTATATATTAGTATATTTATTACACTTTTTGATTGACAGGAATGATATATATTTGTATTTTTTTATAATCATAATTATTCAGCAAATGATATATTTAAAAAAAAATAAAATAGCCAAAAAATGCAAAATGTTAATTACCTACCGATTTTCGCGTTTTAAGTCAATTCGATAAATATTAAATCTTCCAGAGGTAAAAAATGCTGGTTGCTATGCAAATTGGAAAAAGTCACCTAAAAAGTGCTTTAAGAGGGTATATAAAAGACTGAATTCCTAAGAAGATAATAATGCTAGACAATACATTTTTGTTGTATTTAATAGCCAACATATATAGCTATTATATTAGGAGGGTACCTAAGCATATCAGGGGTACTTTTTTTTGAGAAATGCCCTACTGTACAGTGTACACTGTACAACATATACAATGTATATTAATATATAATCATTAATAAATTATATATATATATAATGTAATCTATATATATAATGTAATTTATATATATAATGTAATTTATATATATATAATCATTAATAAATAATATTCTTAAAGATGTATAATATTATAAATATAAAAATATTATACTTATTGAAATATACATTTCATGATTATCTAGAAACTTTTAATAAGATGTTTATAATTACTTTGTATTTCTGAGAGCGCATAGGCAGATAACATTATCTATATTTTGTAAATTTAAATACATATAAATCTAATATTCCAGATAATGTATTAAACTTGGTGTAAACACATTAACAAGATTATATAATAATAATATTCCAGAATGCAACAGTTGATTAAAATATAGTTCACTATACAATGTAGGCGTGTCGTGATAAACTTGCACGGTAATAACAGACTATTACCCATCTACGATATACACTTTTTATATTAAATAGTACATTTATATCTAAATAAAAACGATTTGTGGCACTGATGAAAGTGTATAAAAGTCGACATCGGCTTTTATGAGATTTAATTACAATGTGTGCCTGGTATCGAGTAGTTGTAGTGATATTAAGTTATATTGTCTTAGAAGCTTATTCTTCAAATAACTGCAACTATTACAATAATCATATTTATTGTAATGGTAATTTAGATATCATGCCAATATTAAATGATAATTTGACAGAATATAAATGGGTTTGTATATATTTAATATATTATAATTATTTATTAGATACTAATATATTGTAGATAATTATATAATAATAATTAATATTATAAATATTTGTAAACACTTAATTATAATTATTTTACAATAATCATAATTGTTATTAATATAAAGATGCATGTCATAAGTCGTATACAGACATCTTTAAACAATATAAATATTTAATTTTAATATATAATATTTCATTTTTCAGGTTATTATAAGAAATAACAATATTATAACTGTGCCACAGTCTACATTAGTAAATACAAATATGATATTCTTATCAATACATTTTAATAAAATAGAAACAATACATCCAAAGGCATTCTGGTCATCTTCACTAGATAATACAACTTCACATACAAGACTTGAACGCTTATATATAGATAATAACAATATCAATTATATTGAAAGTGGAACTTTTGATCCATTAATTAATTTAACAGGAATTTACATACAGAATAATAAAATAACAAACATTGAACAGAAACTATTTATTAATATACCTAAAATAATATATATTGATATTTCAAATAATACTTTAACTAATTTACCGACAAGATGGTTGCCATCTTCTTTAATTGTAATAGCTTTTGTAGATAATGATATAAAGAGATTAACTATAGAAACATTTCAAGGAGCTATCAATTTAGTCATGTTACGGTTATCACCACATAATATTACAATAGATTATAATACATTTACTAACCTCTCTAAACTAAATTATATAGACATTGAATATAATGGTACAAATTTCGTCAAAGCATGTACTTGTGACTATATTTGGTATTTAAACACAATTAGCAATAGTACAGTATGTTTAACTGAAGATAATGATATAAGAAAATATCTTGAAAATAACTGCACAATACCAAGTTAGAACTATTATATGTATTTAGTTGTTTACATTGCTAATTTTATAACATCTCATAATGTTATTATATCTAACTTAATAATTACTAATCTAGATAAAAAATAGACTATTTTCAGATAATATAGAATATGAGTAATATTTAATATTTACGTAACGATATATATATAGTAAATAACACATAAGAAGTACATAATTATACATACACACACACATACACACACGCATACATACACACACACATACATACATACACATACACATACATACACACACACACACATATATATATATATATATATATATATATATATATATATATATTTATATATATATATATATATATATATATATTTATATAGTCGTTTCTAATTTGTACTCTAAATAATAATAATAATTACATTATATATGTATATAATAATGCAACATATAATTAATTATTTATAGGTTCAGATCCAGAATTACATTCGAGTTATGAAAAATTATTTCATAAAGTGATCGGTTGCTATATAAATATATTTAATTTATTATTTAATTAGGTCTTACTAGAATACGAATATTATTAATAATAACCATTCTTAATAAGCAGGTTCTAGAAATATTATTGAAATTAATTAAGAAATTGTATGTCTCCAATACAATAAATATCTATATTTGAACATATTAAATTATGTATTCAATTTAATATTTATTTCATAGATTTGTATATAATTAAATTATATTACATCGAAATTACCTAAAAAATAACTTTTTAAAAATTGAATTAAAATCAGAAAATTTAAAATATGCTGTAGACTTAGAATGATATATATTTTCTTTGAATGTTTTAAATAATTTTATTAATTTAATTATAATTAATTTAATAATATTTATTATATTTAAATAAATATTATACAGAAAAATTAGATATAATGAATAAAAGAATAAATCTCAATTATATAAAGATCAGCGAGCTAAACAATGATGTGAAAATACTTCAGAACAATAGAAATATCTCTTGTGAATCTAATTCAACAATCCTAAAAAAGGCGGATAATTTAGAGGAGTTTGACGCGATTAACTTGAGTCTTGAAGATAAAAATAGGCGTAATGAAATAGTTAGAAATTAAACTTAATCGTCATATCACCAATGAAGTATCTGAAAGTTTAATTAAATACAATAATAGTTAAGTAATTTTAGTGATATCAAATAAATTAATTAATTTTAAATAATTTAATAATCACAATTGAAACATTATAATTTAATTGTATTATGTAAAATTGAAGTACAACTAATAATTAAAAATAATAACAAAATAGTACGCATATTCAAATTTAATTAAATTATATATTTGTATACATATTAACATATCTACTTACAATTTGAATTATATACACACATTAGCATTAGGGTATAACTAATAAGGTACATAAACTATAACAACAAATTAGATTATAATAACTAAATAAAATTAATTAAATATCATTATTCCTAACTTTTGACATAATATTGGAAATAACTAATAGTACTGCCATATTAAATAAATAGATCATTATAATTTTGAAATGCTCAATAATTATTATTTGAAATTTAATAAAATACAATATATTATTAGCAGTAAGAATATAATAATATTAACTCATCTTCTTCATGACAGATAGAATATTTATTAAAATTAAAGACAAGTGAGGTTGGTACAACCACTAGTAATATTATGTTGTCAATAGCAACTGCTAAGGTATGGGCTTCTTATACGATGTGTGATGAAATTGGGGAAAGATCATTACAATCTACTCAGATATACTCCGTTTTATTTGGTTTATATTTTATGATATACTCATATATTATATAGATTTAAATAGTATATATTATATTATAAAATAATATATGTTATATAAAAATGAGTTCCTCCCAAATATAGATCATTTATAATGCATATTTTATAACTTATTTCCTATCTTATAAATACACTTAATATACACATTATCTGTATAATCACAAATACCAATAATATTAATTATCCAACAATCTAGTTTCAAATTTTCTTCATATATCTTATAGTATTTGTATATTTAAAACATGATTATTTTTATTAATTTTATACTGAATAATTTTACTTAATTATTTAATAATATTAATTTTTAACAAATATTTGATTTTATACTTATATGGTATATATATTTCATGGTATAAGTATCAAATTTTTGCAGATGTACTTAAGCAATTACACAAATTAGAACAAAAGGAAATTAGGCAGCTAATTTACACTTTTCTTAGAAAAAACAAAAAACATCTGAATTTATGGGTATATATTAATTTAATCACTCTATGCATATTTAAATTTGTAATGAATTAAATTGAAAATAATTATCTATGTTTATTTAACAAAAATTTAAATTTAATAATATTTAAAATAAAATGTATACTATCAATTTTAATTATATAATTAAATACATAAAGAATATTCATCATTTGTAGGCATTACTTAATGAAATAGGAGATTTATAAATGAAAGTATTATAATATATAACATTATTTTTTATTTTTATAAATTAATTATTAAAATTATTAAATTTATTAAATAAATGTTATGCTTAAACTAGATATTTAAATTAGATTTACAATTTTAATATTAAATTGAATAAATAACCATTATTTTGAGTTATATATCTAATATAAGTTATTATATATTATTAGTGTTATAAATTCCCACAGTACACTTATACAGGCACATACTTATATGAGATTTGTGTATATACTTTTATGTAATAATGAAGATATTTATGACGCGTGTAAAGATAATAAAAGTGATCAATTAAAAAATATGAATAATTTACCAAAAATACTTACCAATTGTCAGATATGAGTAGTGTTATTGTTACTTTATTCAGTGTATTGGGGGTATAATATCGTAATAAATTACATCCAGCTTTCAATTTAAATATGGGAACTATGAGATAATATGAAAAGTTATTTGGTAGTATGTGCTATTATGATTTTTCAGTAAATATTTGAGTGTGTTGGTCTTTATAAATCGGTGAATTATGAGTATTATTCTAGTTGTAGATTTGTTAGTCTATTCATTTGGTTTAATTGTTTATATTAGCAGATTAAATTTCTCCAAGTTATGTATCTATTTACAAGAGTGTTATTTTATGTAACCTTTGATTTAGTTTTATAAATATATTACAAAATCAGACGTATTAAATGTTTTAATAATACATATAAATATATTTAAAAAAAATGTTAATGTTATTAAATTATAGTAAAATACAAATACGATTATATTTAAATAAATCAATGTAGCAATACATAAAAAAATATATAATATAATTATAAATAATACATAAGCATATTATACGCTACATATAAATATGTATGTATTATTATCTTATTGTTGATATCTGAAATTAAAAGGATTTTATTAATACCATCTATAATTATTTTGCAACCAATTTACTTTTATAATAAAAATCATCAATTTATAAATATAGTTATGTAGTATCCACTTATCGAATTTTTAAAATTCTTTAGTTAAATGGGTTAAATATTATATAACTATCAATTGAAGCTTTCTAAATACAAAATAATAGTTACTTAACCAACATTTCTTTATTAAATTGGTTGATATTTTAATAATTTTGGAATATATCTAGAAAGATTTTCTAGATATTATAACAATAACATAGTATATATTGGCCATCATAGATTATCTAATTTTATCATGTTACTTATTTTTAATATTTAGAAGTATATTATGTATTTATATTAACATTAGTATATTTATTTGTTATTTGTTCGGGTGTATGCATAGATTTCTATTTACCTAGATAGCGAATGTAAACAAAACCTGCGAGCGAGAGTGGACGAAATGGTCGCCATCTTTGGTGACTATTATTTTTAATTTTTATTTTTTTTCTAACTTCTCAATTTTAAAAGTCATAATGACAAGATGTAGCGCTTCCTTTTGTAAACATATTCAATATAAACTCCCAGAAGGAGTAACATTACACAAGTTAGCAAATATACAACTTATACATAATTATATTCTATTATAGTTTACCTTAATATTAAAAGTATACATATTTAACGTAACATTTATAATATAGTAGACATTTATGAATCAATTTTAGTTATATTTTAAGTATATATATAATTTAGATTATTAATAGATATTATATTATTATTATTAAGCTATATTCTATTATATATGGAGGTTATTATTATTTAATACATTAATATTTGAATTATTTATATATCAATTATATAATGAACAACTATGTTATTTTATGCAAACATATTATTCATTTGAATATATAATGGTTTATATATATATAGATTTCCCAAGAATGAAACACTAAAAAAGAAATGGATAATAAATATGAAGCGGTTAGAGAAATACAGTAAAACAAAGCTTTGTGTTCCTGGTCCACCGCAAAAATTTGTATATCACATTTCAAAGTGTTTTGGTATTTATTATTTTTTGTGTGCATTATTATTTTTTGTATCATATCTCTCAAGAAATTATTTAACACAATAATACTTATATAATTTACAGACTCAAAAAAGGAAACCTCCAGCTTCAAGATATACTAAGTTAGCTTATGATACTGAGATACTTCAAAAGAAAGTGTGTATTAAGCCGACACATTTGGAATTGTTTTGTCATGACCATGGTTATGCAATTCATATTGATTTGGCACTGGTTGACTATGAAAAGTGCAAAAATGTAGTCTCAGGTAAATCAAAGGAAATCAAAAATCCAAATGAAGGTAATAATTGATTTATTAAGATGATTATTTGTTATTACTGTGTATAAAATGTCAATTAAAAATGTTAAAAATGTCAGATAAAAAGGCAAACAGTTAGAATTGAAACACTGCTACCTATAACTGAGGATCTAAGGAATAAACAGTTTATAACAACTACAGCAGCAGAAATGATTGAAAGCACATTTACTCGTTATTTATATTTCAATTAAAATCATTATCTTATACGTATGTAAGATTACAATTTAATTAAACTGTTTGACGTTAAGTATAATTTTATATATTATTATAGGTATGCCAAAAAGTATCCTTAATAGAATAATTAAAGGACAAGGAAATACTAATAAATGTTGCGAAGAACTAAGATCTTTTGACATGACATTACAAGTATATAGAATATGTATATTTTTTAATTTGATTGATAACATTTATCATTTACTATAAATCATATTTATTTATTTAGTTTTATTCTGGAAAGGAATATGGTTATGTTAGAGAAAATTTCAATTTCGCTTTACCATCACCTTCAACAATAAGGAAATGGTATTCAACATTAGATGCTTATCCAGGATTTACAGTATGTTAAATTATACATTTATGTATTAATGGCAATATATAATATTTATAATAATCTTACATATTTTCAGGAATATTTTTTTAGGCTATTGAGGGAAAAAATAACAAATCGAAACTCTTTATGTTAGATGAAATGGCCATAAAGAGTCAGCTGGTTTGGGATGGAAATTTAAATAAATTCACAGGATATGTTGATATCGGAGTAGATTCCTGTTAGGAGATAAATTTATATTATTAGTAGCTATATTGATGCAAAAGTATAGTTTATAAGATATCATTATTATTATTAGCAGGTTTAAAGGATGATGAAACTATGGCAAAGGAAGGACTGGTGCTAATGGTAGTAAGTCTGACATCTTCGTGTAAACTACCAATTGCAAATTTTATGATTGCAGGTAATTTAACAAATTATATGTACAAAACTGTATACAAAATCAATTTATTAATGATATACAGATTTATTAGTTCAGAAAAAGCTAATTTAGTACAACAAGCTATTCTAAAGCTACATGATACAAACGTAGAAATTCTTGTTGTAACATGTGATAGACCCGCAGGTTATATTTCAATGTTGAAAGAACTTGGAGGAAATATGAGCTTTCCACAACTAAATCCATTTTTCAAACATCCAGAGACCAATTATAATATTGTATCTTCTATTAGATCGTTGTCGTATGTTGAAGTTAATTAGAGGAGCCCTGTTTACATATAAATACATTGCAAATGGAAACGGTTTAATAATTAACCTAACAAACAATATTCTAATTTATAATATAGGTCAAATGATAAGCTGAAAATATTTTGATTTACTCCATCAGTATCAAAAGGAAAATGGATTACAACTCGCAAATAAATTAACTGAGCAGCATATTAATTTTAAATCACAAGTGATGAAGGTAACCTATTATATAGGAACTAAATGTAGTTAATAATATATTGATATATATAATTAATATAAGATCATATTTTTAGGTTAAACTGGCAGCTCAACTATTTAGTCAAAGTGAAGCTGGTGCGTTATCTCCATCCAGATATACATTTAATATTTGCAAAGCAATAGAATCTATTTTAATTATATTAAGATTAATTATATTAGAATCTATTTTAATTATATTTAATTATATTATATTAAATATAGAAAATAAGACAACAAATTACAATATACAATAAAAGACTAAATTAAGAATAACTAAAATTAATATCCGCAAAGAATACATTTAAGGAAATAATTAATCATTCATTTTTTGCAAACGAACCAGGATAAATCATAAAATTATTATTATTAAAATTATTATACAAACTTATATAAGGATATATCAGATAGCAAAAATTAAAAATGAAAATAATTCAAAAATGAAAATTAGAAAATAATTCCAAGTATATAGATATATTGGCGTAATAATATTTACATTTACGACTTGTGACAATCATCTTTATATAGTATTAATAATAACTATTATTATTATTGTCAAATAATTATAATTAAGTGTTTACAAATATTTATAATATTAATTATTATTATATAATTATCTACAATATATCAGTATCTAATAAATCATTATAATATATTAAATATATACAAACCCCTTTATATTCTGTCAAATTATCAGTTAATATTGGCATGATATCTAAATTACCATTACAATGATAAGCCTACAAGTTAGAATTATTATATGTATTTAGAAATTTGCATTGCATATTATATAATTACTCATAATATGATAACTGACTTAATAACAACAGATATAGATATTAACAAAATAAAAATAAACTATCTTAAGATATTGTGTTTTTAGTCACCAATACCTCACGATAAGATATATTTTATAGGATATCTTATGATTTAATATTATATTTTTATTATATACTGCAATTGATATAAACATTGTTTTGCACATTATTTTTGACCCAAGTATATTATGTTAGTTTTTAGTTATATAATAAATAAGTTATACAGAGAAATTATATTAGATTTTTATTTAAATTATATTATAATTATTTTAATTTGAAATATTATATAAGAATTTATAATAGTTATATCATCTGATTTATTTGTGGAATATTCACATTTATATAAAATGCAATCTACGCGCGACAAATAGTTTAAAAAAATATTTGCATGGTATTGAGTATTTTTAATAATATTAAATTCTATTATATTAGGCGAAATAATTACAACTGTAATAATGATAATATTAATTATAATGGTGATACTACTAACGTTGTATATATTTTAGAAATTGAAATAACCTAAAATATATTATAATTATGTATTAGATACTAATATAGAGTTTATAATAATAATTAATATTTAATCCATTTTTAAACACGGAATTATATTATTATCTTAATTATAATCATTATACAATAAGCATAATAATTATTAGTTATTATTCTAAGTATATATATTTCTGCATATTAATGTTAATTTCATTAATAGTTTATGTATATGAATATATATATATATATATATATATATATATATATATATAAATATATACATATATATATATATATATATATACAATTATATATATATATATATATATATATATATATATATATTCAAATACATAAAATATTAATATAGGTATTTAATAAATTTATACATATGAAATATAATAATTTTGAATACGATAAATAAAGATAAAAAATTTATTTATTTATTAAATATTATATTATAAATATTATATTTATTAATAAGAGATATAAAATGTTTTAAAGACAAATTAAATATAAATAATATAGATATAACAAATAATAATAAATTTAATTAAATTCTTAACTATAATAACATTTCATAACAACTATTATCATTATCTATAATATATTTCAACATTAGTAGTTTAAATGAGAATTATAATACTATAACTATATTTTTAAATGAACTAATTAAAAAACGAGATATTATATGCTTAACTGGTGAGGGTTAGCTAATAATAAAGATATTGAGCAATGCATATATCAATATATTCTCTTAACTATAATAGATTACCTGTTTATAACTTATTTATGTAAATATCTTAAAGCGTAATCAATTATAAAACTAGTTATAATTATTACATTATTACTCCAATTTATATTAAAAATACTAACTAGAGTTGTTGTAAATAATTAATAATTCCATCATAGACACATATTAAGTTTAATCCTCAAAGATATAACTGTTTCTATTTAACTTTTCTATTATTAAATCTATTTTTAATATTTATTGATAAATTTAGTTAAATAGAAAAACTTATATTATACTCTTAAATTGTATCTAGGCATATGCTACGTATAAATATAAGTTTTTATATGTTATATACCCATGACATAGAAACTATATAGATAGACGTCTATCCTAGAATTATTTATAAAATCATAAATAAAACTTATTATTGTATTTGAAAATTCTCAAGATGGATTATAGCTTAACAATTTATTAACAATTCAATTCAATTCAATTATTAATTATTGAGCAGTATTTCGAATTTATAACAATAACTTTGAATTATTTACACTATCTCAGTACATCCTAGTAGTTTCTAATAATAATAATATGAATATATATAAAGATTGAAGAGTATATTTATTATTTAATATATTATTTTTACTTATAGTAGAATAATTATGGTTAAATACTTTTTATTGTGAATATTGCTATATGTCCATACATATCAATTATATGTATTACTCATAAATAGAATATAGATTATGATTTATATAAATATGATACATATAGAAGTTAGCTTATAAAAATTAGATATGATAGACATAACCATAATCATCAATTATATTAATATCAACGAGCTAAATGTGATTTTCAGAACTCATGAAATATCTCTTGTTAATCTAATACAACAAACCTAGAAAAGGCGGATAATTTAGAGGAGTTTGACGCGATTAACTTGAGTCTTGAATATAAAAATAATGAAAGTTGGCGTAATGAAATAGTTAGAAATGAAATCATCATACTGAAATAATATTGGATATAACCCTGGTATGTCATATTAAATCAGTATAGCATTATTATATTGAATTGTTCGATTGTTTATTAATATTTGAAATTTAATAAAATAAAATATAATATTACTAATAAGAATATATTAATATTAATTAATCTTTTTCGTAACATATAGAGTATTTATTAGTAGTGAAGATAGAGGATATAGGTACGATTACTTACCTAGACAATGTTATATTGTCAATTGCTACTAATGCCTGGGATTCTTATGCTCAAATAGGGAAAAGATCATTAACTTCTATACAGTTATACTATGTTTTATTTGGTTTTTATTTTATGGTATATTTATATATTAGATATACATTATATTATAGATTATATCATATTATATTTTATATAAAAATTAATTCCTATAAAATATAGAGAGTTTATAATTAATTATATATTTATAATTAACTTATTTCCTATTTTATAAACCACAATTAACAGAGGTATTACCAATATAATTACCACTCCCCATAATGTAATATAATCTCATTTAGAATGCTTTAAACTTAAATATATAATAAATAATTATTATGGTTACCATTTCTGCAATAATTATGAGTAAGTTATGTAATAAATATATCCTGAGGTAATAATGCATTAAGTTTTGTTATTTACACATCATAAGTGATATATTTTAGTTAAGAGATTATAAATAAATATTCCTAGGTTAATGGTTTCATTACCAATTAAGTATATAATATCTGGTTTTTAATTAGTTGGTTTAAGAATATGGTTAAAATATTATAATTCTTATTTAAATATCTAAAGTTTAAATATATTATAGATAATGAGCTAGTTTTTGTCTAATATTATTATAATTAAGAATTTAGTTATATTTTATCCATTATATCTTACAATCCATTGTATAAGTAATCAAAGTATTAGATAATATTGGTATGATGTCTAAATTATCAAAACAATCAATATTTGTAATATTCACAGTTATTATTTGAAGAATAAGCGTCTAAGACAATACACCTTAATATCACTACAACTACTCGATACCAGGCACACATTGTAATTAAATCTCATAACAGCCGATGTCGACTTTTATACACTTTCATCAGTGCCACAGATCGTTTTTATTTAGATATAAATGTACTATTTAAAAAGTGTATATCGTTGATGTGTAATAAATGTCTGTTATTATCATGCAATTTGATCACGTCACGCCCACATTGTATAGTGAACTATATGTTAATCAGCTGTTGCATTCTGGAATATTATTATTATATAATCTTGTTTTAGTGTTTACTCCAAGTTTAATACATTATCTGGAATTATTATCGGCTCTCAGAAATGCAAAGTAATTGTAAACATATTATCCAATGTTTCTAGATAACCATGAAATGTTTATTTCAACAAGTATAATAGTTTTATAATTATAATATATAGTATACATCAATAATAGGGTATTATATATAACTTTCGCAGTATAGTTATATTTATATTTAGAAAGATGATATTTACAATGAAACTTACAAGTGGATATAATAAATATACTTCTTAACTTACATATATTAAATATATGTAGAGTATTAAATATATTATATTTAAATAAGATTATTATTAATAAGAATATGATTAATTAAGAGTTTACTAAGATGTAATAAAATTATTTGACTAATTAAAAATGTTTTTAAAAAAATTCAAAATACAGTAATCAATTATAATTGAAATTTAAAAAAATATATTAAGTATAAATACTTTTACATGATATATTGGTCAATTCACATATATAATTTATTAAGTTATAAGTATACTTATAAACTCTATTAGTAGATATAGTTAATAAATATTATTCAAATAGTATTTACTTAGTAATATGTAGTTTTTGAAATCTAAATAAAAGTATATTTATTTATTACTTTAATTTAATTATCTATTATTATATAATATAGTTGTATTTAACATCTCACATATAAATACCATAATCAAAAATTCTTCTTATCTCTAGATTTAACGTTACTGTAGATAACATATTACTAGATACTCTTCTCGCCATATCTACAACTAAAAAACAATAATTTGCATTTGGAAACATATTCTTTTCATAAATATGATAGTCTTATCATATATTAAATTATAATGGATATATACATTAATAACTTTAATAATATATACTGGTAAATATACTTTAGAGTTAAGATTTTTAATAACTATAATTACAAATATAAATTAATTTTCATAACGTTCTTTAATATTTAAAAATATTGTGGTATCTATGAAATTGTGGCATGCTCCATATGCCAGAGTTATATGCCAGTTTATTTCTAATGATTACAATTATAATAAATATACATATGCCAGTTTTATTTCCTATGATTACAATTTTAATAAATATGGATATAATAAATTAATTTGCTATGATTACAAATAAATATGAATAAAGAAATGTATATTATTTTAGTTTATATGAAATTTGTATTATCATTATATTATACTATTTTATAGCTTATATTACTTCTACTACTCATTAATATGAGATAATCAAATAATCTACAACAACTAAGATTCACTATGTTATTGTTATTCCGAATATGATGTATATAAGTACTAATTACGAAGCAGATGTTAATATTAACCGGAAATAATTTAACTTGGGAAAATAATTAAGAGGATTTAGTAGATCAATAGATCAACTAATTCATCAAAGAAATAATTGTTAAGCAACTGTCATTTATTTTGAAGGCTTCAGTCAAGGTATTTTTGACAAAGCATTTTTTAAATTTTTAAGTTGTTGCTACATCAAATTACCAAAATTTGATCAGTTTGATTAACGGATAAAACAAATTAAAGTAGAATCTTGAAAATAAAAAATCAACTTATGTATACAGAACATAACCTACATTTACGATATACTATTAGTATGCATATTTCGCTATACAACTAGGCAGACGTGAACTTAATAGGTTCGAGGTTTATAAATTCGTCACGATTATTATAGCTTCTATATCATTATATAGATTATAATTAAATGGATAATTCAAAATATTGTTTAAAAATGTGTTACGATTTTATTGATCATTTTTAAATTATGAATTATTTCCATATCAATAAGTATCATTAGCTATACATTTTAATTTAGATATTCCAATATATTCAATTAGTTATTGGAGATTTTTTTATATTGCATTATTCTCTCCTTGGTAAAAGAAATATGATTTGATTGTTATAATTTGTATAGGACTAACTATGTACT
>OZ038316.1:30420844-30513038 GCA_964035775.1 Osedax frankpressi
GAAGACAATTATAAAAAATGATTATAAAGCATTTTTAACAAAATAACGTTTTTATTTCTTAACATTTCTCATATCTTATATCTTATATCTTATCTCATATCTTATATATATTATCTAATAATGTAATGAACAGTATTTATAATCATCCATTCAATAGATTCAAGTTTCAAACAACTAGTACATGATAAAAATCTACACCATTAAAAGTAACGTGTAATTTGGGTAACAATTTTCAAACCTATGCGTAACTTGTAAATCTGATTTAGTTGAAGAATTCTCTTTTGTCCTTCCCACAGAGAATCGTGGGCTTCCATTATCTCATTCGATGAATCTTTAACGTCAATCTCGCAATCGTCGCAAACGTACAGTTGACTCTGTGATTAAAACAAATGTCTTAAAAATGTAACAAATGCTTAGTTAGTATTTTAATATTGAAATTATTTGAAACTCATGCAAGACTTTTAAACTTTATTCTACAATTTCAAAAAAAAATATTACATATATAAAAAAATTATTGTAAATAACATATTTTAAAATAAAATCAATGAATTTTCTGTAATTATCTAAATAAGATTAATGAATTTTCTGTAAGTATCTACATTAACAATAGTTATTGTTACTTAATAGGCTATCATGATTTTTATATAAATTATATGTTATGTTATGTTATGTAATTATATATTAAGCAAAGGTCAACATAAACTAACTTATCTAACCACGATAACCATTTATGAAATATTATTTTCACTGTCTAGTTTTTCTCTAGGAATATTTGATTAGAGTTTGTAAATTTAAGATTCAATCAATTTGTAATATTTAATGTAAAAACATTAATAAATATAATTTGTAATTTAATTATTCGAAAATTCCTGGAATTAAAGTTTAACTACAACTAGAAACAGGGTAAACAGAATGATGTAATAGTTTCATTAATATTTTCGTGAGTTATAAAAATTATTAACTGACATAAAAGAAATGACATGCAAAAAATTAAATTACTTGGATAGTTTAGTGGAAAATAATTCATAACAGTTACATCATAATAGTTATATCATAATAGTTATTCTATAGCAGTAATACAATAACAGTTACATCCTAACAGTTACATCACAACAATAACATCAGAAAAGTTACGTCATAAAAGTTGCACCATCTCGATTACATCATAATAGTTACGTCACAACATTTACGCCATAACTGTTGCATCGTCGGGTCTCGCGGGGAAGCAGGTGCAACTGTAACCTTGTGGGTATGGGCGCTGATGATCAGCGAAGGAAACGACGCCTTGATTATCTGAAATGTTTAGAAAGTGAACGCTGGAAACCCGGCGGTGGAAATGTGTAAAGGTAGTCGGCGAGTACTGCGTTGATAGGCTTTGAATAGTGAAATGAATTTTTAACAATGGTAGTACATTTCTGACATTGTAAAACATATTCGTAGTAATAATATAGCAAATAATATAATCTGCTCATATAAGTAAGTAACTATTTAACTATATGAATAAACATATACAATAGGCTGTTAATTAGGTCAGGCAGTAAATGATAATGTTCTGTATCTATCTTTTATATTAAATTACATTCAATATAAAATCTGTCTTTATAAAATACAATAAAATTCACTTTTTAATCTACAAATTTATAACAAATTACGTAAGTTATCAAAAATGGTGTATGATTACATAATCGTATGATTACATAATCGTATGATTACATAATCGTATGATTACATAATCGTATGATTACATAATCGTATGATTACATAATCGTATGATTACATAATAGTATGATTACATAATCGTATGATTACATAATCGTATGATTACATAATCGTATGATTACATAATCGTATGATTACATAATCGTTTGATTACATAATCGTATGATTACATAATCGTATGGTTACATAATCGTATGGTTACATAATCGTATGATTACATAATCGTATGATTACATAATCGTATGATTACATAATCGTATGATTACATAATCGTATGATTACATAATCGTATGATTACATAATCGTATGATTACATAATCGTATGATTACATAATCGTATGATTACATAATCGTATGATTACATAATCGTATGATTACATAATCGTATGATTACATAATCGTATGATTACATAATCGTATGATTACATAATCGTATGATTACATAATCGTATGATTACATAATCGTATGATTACATAATCGTATGATTACATAATCGTATGATTACATAATCGTATGATTACATAATCGTATGATTACATAATCGTATGATTACATAATCGTATGATTACATAATCGTATGATTACATAATCGTATGATTGCATAACGGACGAACCCTGAAAAACTCAAAATAGGTTCTTTCGAGTAGCGGCATATGATTCAAAAGCACCCTATAGGTGGCGGTACTGGACTTCGTCGCCTCCTCCAGCATGGCGACGATGTTTTTAGTTCCTTCTCCGATGTCGTAAGAGAGCTTAGATTTAGAAAGTGGCCGAACATATTATTAAATAATACTTAACTCAATCGCACGTTTATTTCAACGTGTATCAACGTACAAATATTGGGATGAAATAAGAATGCATATTATTATTTGCTAGTAACGAATTGTTGCCGGTAACGAATTGTTGTCGGTAACGAATTGTTGTCGGTAACGAATTGTTGTCGGTAACGAATTGTTGCCGGTAACGAACCGGAAAGAAATCTATGAATTTCGAACGGATCGGAGAATTTGTGTTCGGAAATGCTTCTTGAAAGAATTTAATTTTGTTCGACGTCTTGAGATCAAGTTCCTCCCCGCCGACGTCGTTGTCTCCCGGAATGTAAATAATCTGAATCTAATTGCAGACGTTAATGTGAACATTGAATAAGGTACATAAGATAAGGTACATAAGATAAGGTACATAAGATAAGGTACATAAGATAAGGTAGTGAATAAGGTACATAGGATAAGATAGTAAATAAGGTACATAAGATAAGGTAGTAAATAAGGTACATAAGATAAGGTAGTAAATAAGGTACATAAGATAAGGTAGTAAATAAGGTACATAAGATAAGGTAGTAAATAAGGTACATAAGATA
Source organism: Osedax frankpressi (assembly GCA_964035775.1). Classification (NCBI taxonomy): domain Eukaryota; kingdom Metazoa; phylum Annelida; class Polychaeta; order Sabellida; family Siboglinidae; genus Osedax; species Osedax frankpressi. Next base: position 30,423,922 of record OZ038316.1, read on the forward strand.
AGGTAGTAAATAAGGTACATAAGATAAGGTAGTAAATAAGGTACATAAGATAAGGTAGTAAATAAGGTACATAAGATAAGGTAGTAAATAAGGTACATAAGATAAGGTAGTAAATAAGGTACATAAGATAAGGTAGTAAATAAGGTACATAAGATAAGGTAGTAAATAAGGTACATAAGATAAGGTAGTAAATAAGGTACATAAGATAAGGTAGTAAATAAGGTACATAAGATAAGGTAGTAAATAAGGTACATAAGATAAGGTAGTAAATAAGGTACATAAGATAAGGTAGTAAATAAGGTACATAAGATAAGGTAGTAAATAAGGTACATAAGATAAGGTAGTAAATAAGGTACATAAGATAAGGTAGTAAATAAGGTACATAAGATAAGGTAGTAAATAAGGTACATAAGATAAGGTAGTAAATAAGGTACATAAGATAAGGTACATAAGATTAAATAGCAAATAAGGTACATAAGATAAGGTACATAAAATAAAGTACATAAAATAAGGTACATAAGATAAGGTAGTAAATAAGGTACATAAGATAAGGTAGTAAATAAGGTACATAAGATAAGGTAGTAAATAAGGTACATAAGATAAGGTAGTAAATAAGGTACATAAGATAAGGTAGTAAATAAGGTACATAAGATAAGGTAGTAAATAAGGTACATAAGATAAGGTAGTAAATAAGGTACATAAGATAAGGTAGTAAATAAGGTACATAAGATAAGGTAGTAAATAAGGTACATAAGATAAGGTAGTAAATAAGGTACATAAGATAAGGTAGTGAATAAGGTACATAAGATAAGGTAGTAAATAAGGTACATAAGATAAGGTAGTAAATAAGGTACATAAGATAAGGTACATAAGATAAGATAGTAAATATTCTTCAATTTCTAAATTAAAATATAAGAGTATAAGAAATTATGACTTTTACTATGATTTGACTTGAATGAGGATGAGGAAGAAATGAAGGAGGATAACAACCATCATAAAATATGGACAACAGTTGGATGGAAAATAAAATAGAAGATGCGAGATAGTAAACTTAACAAAAGATAAAGAGGTGATGTATTATGATGAGGAATTCCAAATAATATATTGATTTGATGGACTAGGAAATGTAATTGGATTTCAAACTGTACTTTATTTTTGGAGTTCAAGGCTTTCGCAAATATATTATGAAATCGGATATTATAGTTCAAGAACTCCAAATTTTGAGAACTGTTCGAGGCGGCCATTTTGTTTTGGGAATCGGTACCTGAAAATCAAAATAAATCATTTATATCAGACTATATTATCAAAATTAGAAAATAGAGATTTAAATTTAAAGAAAAGTTAAAAAAGAATTACAGAAAAGTTACAGAAAAGTGGTGATATGATTTTAAATAATGATTAATGTAGTGTTGTGTAAAATAGAATAAATGGTAGCGTGAAGAGTGGTCTAGGAGTGGTGTGTGGAGTGTAATGGTATGTAGATTAATGTGCAGAGTGTTGAGTGTAGTGGCCTATTGACTAGTGTGTAGAGTGGTCTATTGAGTGGAGTGGTCTATTGAGTGGTGTGTGGAGTGCGGAGTGACGTGTGTAGAGTGTTGTGTGGAGTGTTGATTGAGTGGAATGGTGTGTAGATTAATGTTCGAAGTGTTGTATGGAGAGTGACCTATTGAGTGATGTGTGGATTGACGTGTGTAGAGTGGTGTGTGGAGTGTTGATTGAGTGGAATGGTGTGCGGAGTATTATGAGGAGTGTATGCGGTGCGGTGTATAGAGTAGTGTGTGTTGTGGTATGAGGAGTGGTATGATAAGTATGCCTTTAAATTTGAAAATATTAATACATTTAAATAGTAATAGACAATTTAGAGATGTTATTTTCTTCTTTTTTTAAAATTTTATGAAAATAATCATATTGCTTTATTTATAATATATAAATTTAACATTTATTTTGATTACATATTTAAATGATTTATTTAACTATATTGTATCATATTCATTAGTGGAATTATCTTCTTTTCAACAATAAATGTATTAACATAAATGTATATAACATTGTTAATGTATTACTAAATATATTATATTATTTATTAATAGTATATAAAGAATCTCAGGTGGTTTTTTAATTGTATCTAAAATTTAATTTTATTATTAGAACTAAATGTGCCGTATTATTAATGTGTATAGGTGTATAATAAGTATAAGTGTATAGGTGTATAATAGGTGGTCAGTTATATCATTTTCTAATATTCATACAATGAAATGAACAATTAATGACCGGTCACAAATAATTGTGAACATTTGATCTAATATTGATTCGGTTGTATAGAATATTCTAGTAGGAGTAACTATATTATAATATTGACCAATACATTATAGGATTTCTCATATTATCTTTACATGTGCCAATGTTAAATCTGCATTAGATAGTGTTCAATTTAGTTATTCTTTAAAACAAATATTGAAACATTATGCCATGTATTGAGCGTTTTTAAGAGTGGTGTGTAGAGTGGTGTGTGGAGTGGTATGTGGAGTGGTGTGTGGAGTGGTGTATGGAGTGGTTTGTGGAGTGGTGTGTGGAGTGGTGTGTGGAGTGATATGTGGAGTGGTGTGTTGAGTGGTGTATGGAGTGGTTTGTGGAGTGGTGTGTGGAGTGGTGTGTGGAGTGATATGTGAAGTGGTGTGTGGAGTGATATGTAGAGTGGTGTGCGGAGTGATATGTGGAGTGGTGTGAGGAGTGTTGTATGGAGTGGTATGATGAGTTGTATGTAGAGTGGTATGAGGAGTGGTGTGTGGAGTGGTGTGTGGACTGGTGTGTGGAGTGGTGTGTGGAGTGGTGTGTGGAGTGGTGTGTGGAGTGGTGTGTGGAGTGATATGTGGAGTGGTGTGTGGAGTGATATGTAGAGTGGTGTGCGGAGTGATATGTGGAGTGGTGTGAGGAGTGTTGTATGGAGTGGTATGATGAGTTGTATGTAGAGTGGTATGAGGAGTGGTGTGTGGAGTGGTGTGTGGACTGGTGTGTGGAGTGGTGTGTGGAGTGGTGTGTGGAGTGGTGTGTGGAGTGGTGTGTGGAGTGGTGTGTGGAGTGGTATGATGAGTGGTATGATGAGTTGTATGTATAGTGGTATGAGGAGTGGTGTGTGGAGTGGTGTGTGGAGTGGTGTGTGGAGTGGTGTGTGGAGTGGTGTGTGGAGTGATATGTGGAGTGGTGTGTGGAGTGATATGTAGAGTGGTGTGAGAGGTGTTGTATGGAGTGGTATGATGAGTTGTATGTAGAGTGGTATGAGGAGTGGTGTGTGGAGTGGTGTGTGGACTGGTGTGTGGACTGGTGTGTGGAGTGGTGTGTGGAGTGGTGTGTGGAGTGGTGTGTGGAGTGGTGTGTGGAGTGGTATGATGAGTGGTATGATGAGTTGTATGTATAGTTGTATGTATAGTGGTATGAGGAGTGGTGTGTGGAGTGGTGTGTGGAATGGTGTGTGGAGTGGTGTGTGGAGTGGTGTGTGGAGTGGTGTGTGGAGTGGTGTGTGGAGTGGTGTGAGGAGTGGTGTGTTTGGGGTTCGAAGAGAGCGCTGTGTGGAGTGGCGTGCGGAGTGGTGTGCGGAGTGGTGTGCGGAGTGGTGCTCGGTTTAAATAAGTTATATAACCTTCGTCCATGAGATCTCCTAGAAATACGACGACATCGGCGGATGCGTAATCAAACGCGTGTTGGAATGTCCTCTTCAGATATCTAATGAACAAAATACGCGTTTGAACACGCTACTCTGTGTTGCGTGTACGCAAACACGTGTACGCAAACACGTGTACGCAAACACGTGTACGCAAACACGTGTACGCAAACACGTGTACACAAACACGTGTACGCAAACACGTGTACGCAAACACGTGTACGCAAACACGTGTACGCAAACACGTGTCCACAAACACGTGTACGCAAACAAATGTACACAAACAAGTGTACACAAACACGAGTCGAATCGGCTCGTCCCCGGCGAACTCCGGAGAAGTTCATTTAAACTTATCGACAATGAAGGGAAAGCCCAAATCCGTGCGAAGCCAATGTTGGCAAAGGTATTCTGGTTTAAACTCGAGCCGGCGAATTAATCCGTAACTTCTACGTTTCTTATCAATAGTCGAGTTCAACACGGGACACCACTAATTAATAACCACCTCGCCATATTAAATGGAGAACAATGATTAAATATAGAGGTAGACACTGAGTTAGACACAAAGTTAGATACGGACTTAGGCATAAGTTAGATACAGACTTAGACATAAGTTAGATACAGACTTAGAGTTAAGTTAGATACATAAGTTAGATATATAGTTAGACACAAAGTTAGACACAAAGTTAGACACAAAGTTAGACACAAAGTTAGACATAAAGTTAGATACAAAGTTAGACATAAAGTTAGACATTAAGTTAGACACAAAGTTAGATACAAAGTTAGACATAAAGTTAGATATAAAGTTAGACACAAAGTTAGACACAAAGTTAGACATAAAATTAGATACAAAGTTAGACACAAAGTTAGACACAAAGTTAGACACAAAGTTAGACACAAAGTTAGATACAAAGTTAGACACAAAGTTAGACACAAAGTTAGACACAAAGCTGCAATCTAGAGAACCTGTCGGAGTCCCAAGAGATCAGCGAATAGGGAAGAAAGAACACATTGTCTCTGTAACCAGTTATTTGAGGGTCTGCGACCAAGAGCATGCGTAGTTCACCGACTTCAGAACTATAAATATAAAAGGCAAGTTATTGCATACGAATCAATTGAATTTCATTGGATCAATCAATCAGATTTACAGAAAAGTGTAATTGAAAAAGTATTGCAGTTATTTGAAAAAAGTATTAAAGTTATAAAGATTCTACATCGAATGATTTTAATAAATGTCGGATGAAAAATTTGATAAAATAGAAGTTAATCTACAATTTATTTGGCTGAATATTCTATTGTTTAATATTTACTAGGAAAGAAAATCGCGGTTTTATTTTATTAAATGTTAGTTTCACGTTTTTCTGCGATCAGAATTAAAGAGTTTAAACAAATGTTTATTCAATATAAAATTACATTTTATGAAAGAGTCGTTAGTATAAAATCATTATTTATTCAATTTAATTGCTTTCATTTAAAATCAATAGATTATTATTTTGAATACAGATTATCTTTTACCGAGTATTAGATAAGACCGGAGTAAATATGCATTTCAACTGAAATTGGATTACTTAAATCAAAGATATAGTCGATGGTGGCGGCAGAATGAAAGTAGACCGTCCAGAGTTGGCCGGGGGACGGATCGCCTCACCGGTTGGGTTGCATGTCCGGCCAGTAGAGGTTCTGCAGCGAGTAGGACAGGTGTTCGTTGTAGAGCGTCGTGGCCGCAAACAGCAGCAAAGCGAAGCCGACGTGCCGACGCCGTAGTCGATGCAACCAGAAGCGAAGATCCAGCGACATCGCGAGCGACGGCAACAGCTGAGAAGATGGACCGGAAATAACGGAATGCGTCGTACGGCGATCTAGCGAACTAGTTTAGTGTTCGGCTGGCGATATTACCTTAAAATATAGCGAAAGTAATCACGATATAAATATCTATATTAAATACTATAGAGATTCCGCGATTCCACCTATATAATTATTATATATATAGTGTATCTACTATATCTAATTTGTATATATATACTCTATATAATTTGTATATCTATTATATCTACTATATCTAATTTATATATCTATATTATATCTAATTTGTTTATTTACAATATCTAATTTTTATATCTATATTATACCTAATTTTTATATCTACTATATTTAATTTTTATATCTATACTATATCTAATTTATATATGTATACTATATTTAATTTGTATATATACTATATTTAATTTGTATATCTATACTATATTTAATTTGTATATTTATACTATATCTAATTTGTATATATATTATATTTAATTTGTATATCTATACTATATCTAATTTGTATATATACTATATCTAATTTGTATATATACTATATCTAATATTTTAAGATCAAGTCACTTTAAAATTCAATGTTTGATATATTTCCTTAATTAGAGATTTCCAGAGGTTATATTCCATGATACATCAATACTAATCTTAAATTACCTATACCATAATCTTAAATTAATACTAATCTTAAATTAACTATCATATAGTATTACAATCTTAAATAACTTACCATATAGTATTACAATATTAAATTAACTATCAAACAACACCACAACCTTAAATTACCTATCATACAACACTACAACCAATCAGTCTCTAGTAGATCTTTAGGAGCGACTTAGTACTAGCACATATTATGCTAAATTGTAAACTAATTGCTTTATAACAAGACTCAGATAATGGAATTAGGATTATAGAAAATTATAATTATATATATGTACCTATATACACACATACATATATATACACATATATATACTTATGTATATATATATATATTTATATATATATATATATATATATATATATATATATATATATATATGGAATTATAGAGACATAGAGTGATATAATTTTATTAATATATCTAACTTAATGAATCTATTTATATAGCTATTAGAACTTAAACTTTACAAATAGTTCTACCTAATACTGATTACAGCGGGTAATGTTTTTGACTGCAGATAATCAGTAATAGTTCTAACCTAATAATATTAGTATAGAATATAGGCGTGGTGCAATCATCTACCAGCTCGCACTAAACCAATCGTATCTTAAACAAGAGGTTATTAAATGTGGTCAATATAACTTATAAAATTAACTATATTATGCTTAGTAGTGGGCAGATTAGTTATACAAGTATTGCTAATGATAGTATTAAATAGATATTATGAATCATAAAATAATAAGTATAGAAGTTTAATGTTTAGAGTGACTTGTGTATATACATGTAATACATATAAAGTAAACTTAAGAAATTTCGATATAAATATATCAACTTGAATGTATGATATATCATTAACTAGTAATATTTACTATAGAGTAAACTTACATATAATATTTAATTGTATTATAGTAACTATGAACGATACTAACATCAAATTTTAATAATTGATAATAATAATAAGTGTATTCAAGTACATTTCACAATATACAATTTTCCTATATAAATTAAATTTTAAAATAAATAATATATTATCCTGTATTATACATTATAGTAATATCATACATACATATTTGTATTAAATCAACAGTGATAACTTATATTTCAATTTACTTGTTTAATGTAAAATTAGATAATTATAAATAATTTGAATTGATTCTACATTTGAATAGTTTTACTTTTAAATAATTATTTAAATTTTTTTAAAGTAGGCGGTTCTTAAATATTTTCTAATTTCATCTATGTTTATTTACTTATCCCACCAATCATGAAGGTCACGTTCTGAACTGAGAGAAATAATAAAGTGCGACTTCTTATTTTCTAAATAATATCATATTAAATAAATTTAAAATAATATATATTATAAATGACAATGGAACAGCCACAGTCTGGGTTTGGAGGAAGTTTATTAAATCAATATTCAGGATCAAAATCAGGAATGAATTTACCCGGTAAATATTTTAACAAAATGTGTCTATATTTTCGCATACTCAACCGGCATGTAAACATTTTTACTATTCAATGTCAATTTAATTCATAAATAATAACTCGATATTTGTATTTTACATTATTATATTTGTTACTTGTATAATAATAATGTATGTAATTTCTAGAGAGTTAAGTAATTTAATAAAAGTAAAATTTAATAATTATCTATAATATAACTAGATTATTATATTATTACTATCTACGCTATAGACTATACATTCTATAATATAGATTTTCCAGGAAACCATCCAGGTCATTTTAGTTTTTTTTTGTTATATAGTAAAAGTTAAAATATATTTCATTTGCATAAAATATATTATATTTTTTTTGTATTTATAATGTACTAGTTAAATACAAAATAATATAATAAATTTATGAGATTGTATAATAGTTAAATCATCTGCTTTTGTTGTATTTAGCTATGTAATATTAACTAAGACATTATATGATATGATTCCATTTGTTCATTGATAAATATAATAAATCTAGAAAATAATTTCTTTTTATTTTAAAATAAACATTTTCATAATATTGCAAATTTAATTTATACTCGTTGAAGTAATAATTGAAAATTATATTATTAAATTCATAATATCAATATTATTTATTTTATAAATATCAGGTTTGTAGTTTTTTATTTTGTTTTAAACGAAATTTACTTTTATGATGCTTTTACACCCTAGTAAGATATGTCGAAATAATGACAATAATTTAATTTAAAACAAATTGTGTCGGAATTATTATTACTTTTAATCGTAGATTCTACAGATCATTCAGATACAATATTTATAAATAGAAAAAACATTGACATCTAACCTCTGTACTGTGACCCCAAACAAAAATAAAGTTATTTACTTTATTTAAAATATTTATATTTATTTTACACTTTTAAATAATTAATACGAATTTGTTTTTAATTTAGACAAGATATAATGTGTGTTACATGTATATGTATGAGCAATAAGGCAAGGAAAATAAGATTATTAGTTTATCAAATTTTAATAATTTAACGGAGACATTTGAAAATATTTGATATAATTTAGAATTTCTTAAATCTATTTTGATTTCCATAAAAAAAGAAAACATGTTCGCTTTTGATTTTCATGTAAAATCGTCGTCATGATCGAGTTAACAGATTTCTGATCGGCGTTCGAATCTATCGAAATTATAATTTCATCTTCATAATGCCATGGATTTTAGATTTAGAGGTATCCACATTGTGTCGTTGAAAAAAAGCGTCGTTTTTCCGATCAGAAAAATATAAAAATTGATTTAGAGATATCCACATTGAAAATTTTAAAATTTGGCATTTTGACCTTTAAAAAACTTTTACAAAGAAAGTAGAATGTAAATAATTATTTTAAATTGTTAAGTATGAGCCGAATAGAAAAAATACGAAAAGGAATTCACTGCTAAAATTGTTATATATAAATCGCCTTAGAAAAAGAAAAAGGAGATTATGGTGATACGAGTGGCTATTAGATAGAAAATATAAATTTGCAGGAGCTTCAAATTTGTTAAAAAGAACTAGAAAAGGAACAACCAAATGAATTTATCAATTTTCTCTGAATGACTCCTAATCAATTTCATTATTTGGTAAATCTTATTAAGCCCATGATTAGGAAAAAAAATACAAATTTGCGAAAATGTATAGATTTTGTGACCAGGCAATAACTCTTCTATTTCTAGCAACGGGTTAAACTTACATTAAATAAAATAAGAAAATATAAATAAAGTTACCGCTGTTTACAATTTAATAAGCCCTTTATATTTAAAAAGTGTATAGAACAATATTCATTATATTTTTAAACTTCTGGATATATTATTTTTTTTGATTAAGAAGTATACAATTATAATAGGATTATGACAAAAAATACTAATAGTATATAAATATATTTATAATATTAATTATTTCATTTTTATCATTTTTATGATAAAATATTAGTTATAGTAATAATATAAATATGTGTATAAGTATTACATATTATATTTATAATAGGATATCAAATCAATTATATTCCATATAAAAAATGACCAAATGGTTTAATAAAATACGAAAAATGTAATATTCAAAATCAAGAATGATTTTTATGTTGAAACTTATATCACTAACTAATACACATTCAGGTAGTTTGAAGACTACATTTAGAATTGGACATTCTACAATAGAATTAATTGTAAAAAATACTTGTAAAGCTCTAAGCTCTTCACTCGGTGCGGATTGTTTAAAACTACCAAGAACCGTAGAGGAGTGGGGAGTTATTTCAGCTAAATTTGAAAGTAGGCGGGATTTACCTAATTGTATCGGGGCATTGGATGGTAAACATATGAATATAGATATAGGAAATGCGGGATCAACATTTTACAGTTATAAAAGACATAACAGTATTGTGCTGATGGCACTTGTTGATGCAAATTGCAGATTCATATATGTTGATATAGGGTGTAATGGCAGAGTAAGCGAAGGTGGTGTTTGTTCAAATTCTAGCCTTTCTGAATTATTGAATGATGAGTCGAACACTTTGAATATACCGCCATCAAGACAGCTTCCCGGACATAATATCAAAATTCCCCATTTTATTGTAGCAGACCAAGCATTTCCATTAAAACCATATATAATGCGCCCCTATCCATCAAGAAATCTCGACAAGAAAATATATGAGTAATTATATATATTGATATGTTTAATATAAAATTATATAATGGATATATTACTTTAAAATATTTACAATATATATTGGATAATATATAAAAATAATATAACAATAATATAATAATGTTATAGCATACATGAAATAGACTAGTTGAATGTTTATAATTATATAATATTAAAACTAAAATATCTTGTTTATTTGTCTAACCATCGTAATATTGCCAAGTTGGATATTCAACAGAATCTTCATTTCCAACTCCATTTCCACTTTTCTCTTGATTATAATTGTTTTTATTATATTTAATTTTTTATAATGATCTCGTGTACTTTTCCATTTTGTTTTAACCATATTTTCTATAGGAAAAATTATATTTGAATTAACTAGTTTGGTTTTATAAATAGATTTAGTTATTTGTTAAATTAGGGATATTATTCTATAAATATATGAAGTGTATATCTATATCAAACTAATTTTATATTAATATTGAGTATATTTATATATTATATTTTAATGATAATATTTTCTTAATTATTTATTAATTTAATTTATATCTTATATTAAATATTCTAATAATCAGTTATTAAATTAACTAAATAAACCTGTAACATTCATTTCATTAGCAATATATGTTGTCCTCTACCATATAATGTATCTGATACATTCCATATTGATTTATGTATTCGGATAAGTTGAATAAATTTTCCTATATCCATATTAAATCCAAATTAAATGTAAAATTAAATATATATATTAAATTAATTAAATAATTTTAATTAAATATTAAATGTATCACGTGGAAAGGTGAAAGTTCATTACGCCAGCTTTTTACGCTTGTAAATTGAACATGTTCTATGCCAGCGTAAAAATTAAACACAACGTAATTCTGTGTCTTTATTGGCGGGAATCGAATTGCGATTGGGAAAACGACACGTTTTCAGTGTATACCTCTTAAGTGCTCCTTTGGAGATATTTTTTAATATATAATATATTTTTTATGAAACTTATATTGCACTTATAAATAATTATAAGTTTAAATAAGAGATTATTGAATTAGTTGAATAAGGAAATTGACCGAAATTGAATGTATTTATAATGTAATATTTTCCTTTGATCTATTTAATGACTATTTTGTCATTGTTTATGGAGATCATTAGATTTTCAAGTACATTTCTATGAAGTAGATTATAACTTAATACGGATACAAAAATATGTATACAATTAAACAACACAAATGTATAATAGTAAGTTTTTATTAAAAATAATAAAGTATGAATATAACCAATGTTGAGTATTTATTTTGTACTAATGAAATTTACAGATTCCTCTTTTACTGAATTAAACAAGATTCAATTATAATCATTTTAAGAGTTTAAACAAATTTACAATGTTTTTAACATTATTTTAACAAAGAATACATCAAAAGTCATGATATTTATATGCTAGTGTTATATACTTTTGTTGTAGATTTATTTGTTAGAATAAATAATAATCATCTTTTTTATCATATGTTTTATTAAATAATTATGTTACATTAACTTTATTTTTTTTTTAATATAATCCTATAAATATAACTAAATAACACAGCAGATATTATACATCAAAAGTAGAATATGGTATACTATTTTTCTTGGTTTTTAAAATTAGGAATAAATAAGGAAAAAGTATAATAATATAAATATTTTAAAATCGTAATAAATATTTCTTCATTTCTATCTATTTAAATATTCATACACAATTTTCACATATATGATTTAATATAAATCATGCATTTAATCCACTATTTCAATTTATAAAATTGATTACGTTATAACAATTAATTTTTCATATATATTAAATTAATATCTTTATTGATCCCATTTATAATATTGATACAATAAAATTTCATTTATCTAGAACATGGAATATTTATCTTTCATATCATAGATTGAATTTAATCCATATGTAAATAAACAAACTTAAATCAAAGAATGTAACTATATTTCATAATAGGTATTATTTTAATCCATAAGGACATTGCAAATTTATAATAATTCTACATTTATTACAACTACGATATAACAATTATGAATAATGTTTGATTCGAAGAAATCAATTTGGGGTATTACCAGAATTACTAAAATATCAAGAGTTACGAGCATTTTAAATTCAAGATATGTATTATGGTAATAATTGGTAATAAAATATGCACTATATTGAATCCTACAATATATTGAATACTATAGTATTCTATTAGTTTTATAATAACTATTTATAGTGGATAAATTATCATTCATTATTATTTCTTGATTTTTTTTGAAAATAAATATTGTAAATATTTTATTTTGCTTAGAATTTTCTTGATCTTTGATTTCTTTGAAAAAAAAAGTTAATATATACAGTTCATTTTCAGGTCTACTAATAATCATAATAATGTAGATATATAAATACTTTGACAGAAAACAATGTATGCATACTTTACTTATTATTTTTTAATATATGGTTGAATTTCTTAAATATTATTAATTTCTGTATTTGTATATTTTTCATGGTATATTAAAATAAATATTACATGCTTTCCAAATTAACAAAATTAATACCGTGTTTTATAAATCAAATTCTGTGAATAAATCGCATAAAAAAAGTCATTTAGGATCACCATTACTCTGCATATTTATTTGAACAATTGAACAACTGTCTTTAGAATTTAATTTTTCTATCCATAAAATTATAATTTTGAAAAAATTGATTTTTTAATTTAAAATTTAATTTTTTTTGTATCTTAAGAAAATATTGATTTCTGAATATAAAATTACCTATTAATCAGTTATATTATATTATATAATATAAAATTAGCATTATATTTACACAAATCACAGTAACATTTCTATAATATTTTTGTATATAAAGCTTTTTTATTCATTATATAAACATATGTTTTTATAAATATTTACCAAATATTCATCAGAAATATCAAATAATATTGATGTATATTTTTTTACAAATGTAATATATTTGTGCATATGAATAAAAAAATGTTCTATTCGTTAATTTCAAATGAAAATGTAAAAAATGGACAACTTTGGATCTCAATAAATTGCATTTCATATCAACTCTAGCAAAGTATGAAAATGTAAAAATCAAACCAATCAATAATAAGATCAAATGAGTGTTGCTAAGTTAGATTGTTTTGAAGAGCGCAAACTAAAGATCCAGTAAACAATGAAAGTCGTGTTGTAAATTAATATGAAGTAACTTGTAACTATTTTATAATTATATTGATTATTTAATATCTAATTTATACAAAAAAACTTTAATTCAGGTTCTTCTTCCTCTTTGAATCCATACTTGAACTTTGACCCAAATTATATCTCTCAGGTTCCAATAATCATATAATTTATTAAATTAAATATATAAATTTATATTATATTTATTTATTATTATTAATTTATTTCTTATATTCAATACAATATTTGATAATCTGAAAATGTTGATTTCTTTGACGTAATCAATCTCGGAATATATATTTTGTAACATTGTTTATATTCCTAAAAGTTCAAAATTACTATATACATATATATAAAAACAAACCAGAATTATATAATTGAATTAACTACCTAAATGCACATAACACAAACAATTATTTATGAATTTCATTATATAAAATTCATAGGTTTTTTGCATTACTCTTATTTTTAAATAAATTAAAATGTGGAACTATTTTATGAAATTTCTATAAAACACCTGTTTTAATAGGAAACTCTATTAATAATATGATCAAGTGAGTTTAGTTTATGGTTACAGTTTAGTTTATAGAACTTTGTGCATTTAGAAATAAAATTGTGTAAATACATTTACAAACAAATAAAATTGTTATTAATGCGAGTTTATGTAATTTATAAACCTGTCCCTTGATAAATATGATATGTATACGATGCTATATGCATGTCTGGTATACAGTACATCGTAATTCTGCAGCCATAGACTTATCCACTAGTACAAATTCTAACTGTTTATGTCTAGCTATCTAGAATAATAGTGTTTTCTATAATAATAAGAATCTGATGTCTTGGTTAGTTTCTAGATTATGAAATCTGCTATCGATTGCATCACTATCCTGTATTATATAATGCATTGTGTAGAGTATTGCATAATATTGCACCTACCTGCAAAGGGCAGAATAGATTAATATATATATTATATTACATATAACATATACTATATATTTTTTTATATAATAATTGTATTACTAATTGTTTTAATTGTTGTTAACTATTATATGCCATGTGTCAGGGCACCAATATAATATTTACATATTATGTTATGTTTTAGTATAAATGCTATATGAATTATTAATTTATATTGCATCATTTGGATAAATAACAATGAATTCATTTTATTGTAAATCTTACTAAGAATTGCTCTTATATTTAAAATAGATACACGATTTTTACGTCCATTTTGATATCAAATAAATAGTCATTAGAATATGAATATTTTATATTGCATTTAAGATAGCAATTTAAACATTTTATCAATGAAAGAACGATGCATTTTTACCCTGGTATCTTATCCCTTTCTAGAAGGCAGTTCGTTGTTTGCACACCTTTACTTACGTTGCCATACTATTGTAGTCAGCAGAATCGCAGTTCATATTCCCCGAAGGAGCCGGCCAAACCAGGGGGCGCTTTGAATTGGCCTTCTCGCAGATTGGCTGTTCGATTATGCTCGGTTAGCGTTTGTCGTCCTCGCCACCATCCTGGCGAGTAGTATGGCGTACAATTACGCCGTTGTTTATCACCAGGTGGCGCCGGAGGTGGTATGAATGGTTTGTACGCCGGCATGAAATCCACGACGGCCGCCAACATGGCCGGAGCTATCAAAAGGACTCAGATTATCAATTTTATAGCGAAACAAGGTGCCTCTTCGGCCCAAACCCTCGGAGTGATAGGTTCCTCGATTAACTGTTTATTTAGCAACCAAACCCACAATTAATTAACAGTTATCAATTGAATAATTATCAATTAATTAATTATATATTATTTTTTTTTATTAGAATATAAAAATGTAATTCATTTTTGTTAAAATATATGCAAAATATAAATATAATACCCGATTTGAATGTCCCTTAGCCCCATTTTAACCACCAACTCCTCCTTAGCCCTACTAATATCCCTACAAACCTAACTGGTCACAGCTCTGATGTATAGCGGTTTCGGCGTGCTATTGTCCAAGGCAAGAGGAGCCGATGACGAAATCAACACAGTAATAGCAGGCACGAGCACCGGACTACTGTACAAATGCTCCGGTTAGTGTACAAGTTAAATAGCCAGCCTCACCATTTCATTACCGTAGTGTAATGCGAATTTTCTGTAGAATTCTTTCATTTCGTACAATTTGAAGTCAATTTAAATCTTATAGAAATTTTTTTATTCTCAATTTTTGTATTACATTTTATATAAAATTTAAACATGTTCATTGTAAAAAACGTGTTTTTATGATGGTCATTTTTGCAATGTAACTATTCAGAAATCAGCGATTTAACAAAGAATTGTTATTAATTTGAAAATACAAATTTAATTAAAGCTGTCAGGTTATATTTTTGCTTTACAAATTTATAATTAGTTGTCAATGGTCGCATGAATAAACTATTTCATTGAAAATTTCATTTGAAATTCATTTACTTTTATTTTATTCATAATATATTATTTTAATTTACTAGGAGATCGCATTTTAGTGATTTCATCAATATTGACATGATATATAGACAGAGATTTATAAAGCTAAATCAAATTTAACTAGCGATCCAACTTTTGGAATATTGCCAACATTTTTTGACCTACTTAAAGTAAACAAATATTTCACATTTTAATGTAATATTTTTTGATACATTTACAAAGCTATGTATCATTTCCTGAATTTTACCTAATAATATTTATAATTTTTCTGTATAAATTCAAAGGTTTATTAAATATATATGGAGTTAAAGTATTTCATATAAAGTTATTCTGTTTTATCAATACATAAGTTATATACAAATAAAAAGTATTTGATTATAAATTGAATGCGCTGTTACATTTACGATGACAGTGGATGAATGAAAATCATCATTTTAATGATTTTTAATTATGTCAACAGCAGGAAAAATCATACCCTTTTATTAGGCTCACATTAAAATGAAAAAGGTTTATAACGTAATTGAATATATGTAGAATAAACATTGTCAACAATATGTTCATTTAAAGGTAAAGTTACTAGTTCATATGTCACCTATAATACAAATATGCTCAACATAATAGTTTTACTATAAAATTCCATTTTATATATAATATATATCTCTACTATGTTGACATATAATAGTTTACTGTAATTACTGACAGTTGTATTGTTATGTAACATCTTATGTAATGGGTGTTTATTATTGTCACCACAATAATATATTCCAAAAAATTCGGTAATAATTTGAATAATTCAAGAATAAAAATGTGATGTGTCCATTATAAATTTAAAGCATTTGATTGGTTGTAGATATCACATGCTAATAATATTAAAATATAGATAATATGGTTTATCAAACTTGAAGATACGTATTATAAATGATATTTATATAT
This sequence comes from Osedax frankpressi, assembly GCA_964035775.1. Classification (NCBI taxonomy): domain Eukaryota; kingdom Metazoa; phylum Annelida; class Polychaeta; order Sabellida; family Siboglinidae; genus Osedax; species Osedax frankpressi. The sequence continues at coordinate 30,440,782 of OZ038316.1, forward strand.
TATTTATTAATATTTTTATTTTATCACTATCTATATAAAATACCTAACTTATGTATTTTATATTGCTTTTATTAATCTATATTTTCACTTTAATATTCTTAAGGGGAGGGTGCTCTATTTTTACTACAATGTAATGAATAGGGAAAAGTTGCACTACTAAAATGATTATCAAATCTTTAATATTTATTTTTTTTTGAAAATTTAAAAGCTTGTTTATTACAATAATATAGATACAAATAAAACATCCAACATATTTTTATTTGAATATAAAACTAGGAAATTGAGTAATTAAAATTTTAATCAATTTTTTAATTTTTATTTTTACTTAAATCACAATTATTAAATTATTAGTTAGTTATCAACAATGCAATGTTGATGTTTTTTATTTAGTTATATATTTATAATAAAGATTTAAAAAAATTAAGTTAAAATATTTATTATTAAAAGGTGGGAATACATTTTAATATTTAAAATATTGGAAATAAAAATATTTTAGAAAAAAAGACATTTAAAAATAAATAATGTTGAATTTAATAATTAATTGATATTTTTATATTTCAATATTTATTTTTATATTACTTTATTATTATTTGATCAAAGATAAATAAATATTAAAATATATAAATGTGTTTTTAGAGATCAATATGCTTAAAAAATATATTTATTTGTTTTAATAATATTAATAATAAAACAGATAGTGTGTAGATAAACATTTATATTAAGACATAAGTTTAAAATAAAACAATAAACGAAAAGTAAATGAAGAAAATAAGAACTATAAGTAAATTAAAATTCTCCTGTAATATAATCAGATCCCGTAGTTTTTCTATATTTTGTTTTCTTTTCATATAATGAACCAGCTAATCTTTTTTTCTCCTTGCTTTCTGCATATTCTATTTGAATTGTTGAAGTGGTAATATGGGCTTGTCTATCCATATTTATTAGCAGCCACTTTTTACCAAAATTGAATTCAATAATAGCAGAAGAAGAGGCAGCTGAAACAGAATGGCTCCCTAAAAATTTGCCCTATATTATAGTGGTGAAATTATAGAAAATAATATATGCAATATATAATAACATATTTGTAAATGTATAATACATATTAAATTAATGATAAAACAATATATAATGCTATTTATAATTCATTGGTTAAAACCTTTGGACAGTGAGACCAAATAACGTTGTGCAGAGATTCGTTTGAATTTTGTGTCAAACCCATTTGACATCTTTGTAGTAAATCTAGTGAACACAATCTCTCATACACAGGCAATATATACTTTGCAATATCAGGGGAAATATAAGTTGAATTGTTTTGATGTAGAGGTATCGCAGTTCCTATGATTAAAATTTTTATAAATAAATAAATTTGAAAATAATTGTATTCAATTTCATACAATGTTTATATTATTCATTGCTACTTTTATATAGAAACAATAGGTAACAAATTCAATTTTTATTATATAAAAAGTGACCATTTCGCATTGCAGTTTTTGGTTTACGATCACTACCAATCTCGTTTACTACCAATCTCCACAATATATATTTAGATACTCACTTTACCGTAATCAATGCTGAGCTCTTTTGTTATTCTTGAATATGTCTTGTGGTGCATATTTTTTATATTAACCACAGCTAATATAGTTGTTAAACCACTGTATCCACATCTCGATTCTATAGCATTTGAACTAACTTTCTCATAAAGTAGAAGTGATCCTTTCTACCATCAACTACTTCAGTTCCTATCTTACTACCATTCCACATTTTGCTCTCAACTATATCACACGTTTTACAGTAAAACTTAAGATTTTGCATAATGTTATGAGTATCAGAAGTCAATTCTAATCTACCATTACATTTATCACATATATCTTTTTTATGAAATAATTGATCTAATCTATCAAAATCTATTAAAATAGATTTAGATGAAATACTATCTACTGATTCTACTAAAGATGTATCATTTAACGTATATGATAACTTTCTCCTTGACGTAGAACAACAAAGCTCATCCTATATTAATAAATATATGATATCAAGTATGTCTTATTAGTTTAACTACATATAAGTATAAATAAAATGAAATAATTTAATAAATAAATATTATTTATAAAATGAAATTAACAAAAATAATTTAAATGAATAATTTAAAATTTACACTTATAATTTGTAGTATATAACTTTATAACTAACTTCAACTGTAGTATTATTTCGTTCTCTATATTTAACATATCTTGCTTTAGCGGCAATAGATTGTTTTGATGGTTTTGTCATAATAAGAGTATCAAAATCGAATTGTTAAAAAAATAATTAGAAAAATTACAGATTTAAATAGTATAATAACAAATACAACAAATAAAGCTCATTTATAAAATAGAGTAACGCCACCTATGTATTTAAAATTCGTAAATTTTATTGTTTGCATCTGTCTTTAATTTTTTTTAAATGTTAAATATATCTAGTTATATTATATTTTAAAGTTATAAAATAATAATAACAAATAAAATATTCTGTAATTATTATTTTATACAAAATGGCGATTTTTCTATATTATATAGTTTTTTTAATACTCGTAATTAGTATTTATATGTATTCTAATATATTGAACTTCAATAATATATAATATTTTTTTTCATATTTTAAAAATTAATGTTTAATAAATAGAGCGCACCCCTTAATATATAAAATAAAGTTAAATATATTATTTTAAAAATCAGTAAAAAAATATTATAAAATTAATACATATATTTATTATTATTATATTAAACTCTATTTATAAATACTTATTTTGTACATAATAAACATATAAATATATAATATTATTCAATATACATTTCAATTATTAAAAAAAACTTTATTCTTGATTTTTTCAGTAATCAAAATATATTATGGTGTTCTTTTTGTCCTATCTACCAGAAATTATTTTTATTAATTAGCATAAAATTCTTTAAAAAATCTTTCTTTTAATTATTATTTCTTTCTTGTAATTAATATGATTCTGATTATTTTGAAATTTATTTGGATAAAATTGTCTAATATAAAAATTATTTGTATAAAATGTGTGTTTTTTTAACACGGTTAATACGCTCCCCCCTTAAATTATTAAACAAATGTCACTTGGAACCTAAATATATTCAATTCAACTAATAAAACTTGTGATTTACGAAGTGAATCCTTTACAATCGCTAATTTCCGTTTTCACCTCTAGCTGGAAAAGTGAAACTGCTTCGTGCGGGAAGTGTAGGGTTCGGAATATCGCTTGTTTATGCTCTCTGGGTTGGACGGAGTCGTATTCGAAATTTCGTGTCCGATTTGTGATAGAACTCATCCAGCCCCGCATCAATCCAGCACCACACCCATGAAACGAACCCCCATCTCCTATGTATATACGCCACACATTATTAAACAATTCAACTTCTGTATGCAGACCATTATACAGAAAGTATGCGATATGTATTTATTGAATATTATATTCCATTTACATATGTATTACTGTAATATTACCGTCACTGACATATATACATAAAATAATACATATATTCAATTGATTCTTTATTTTAACGTTTTAAATATAAAAGGCAGTCAAATTCTATTTTAATCAATAAATAATCAAAGAGATCATCGATAGATATAATAAAATACCAAAGAACATGACAATATAATAGTTAAAAATAAAAATGAAATGTTGGATAAATATTATTTATCTTTCGTCTATAGATATCGTAGTTTAAATTGCTATGTAATATATGCCGAATAGGCAATTTTCAATTGATCACATTCAGGCATATTTAGTTTTTACATTCTGTAATTTTCCTTAAGGTTTCTTATATTATTAATTACATTTTGAGCATAGATATTAATTAACATTCATTTATCAGCTAATTACAGATTATGATAATAAATACCAATTACGTTATTAAATAGCGTATATCCTGCAGCAAACATGAATTCAAATTCACTACGATATTAGATAATTAGTAGTGAAATAGATTGAGGTACTTTCTCAAATCGATGAGCACAAGTACAAATGTAATCGCGGGCTACCATCCGGTAATATTCCCGGGTCCGCGGATTCGCTAGTAGTTTGGCGTGAAGTACACCTCCTTGGTAAGCATGGAGAGCACGCAGGGCATCTGCTTCATGTGATCGGTGAAGTCCTGACTTGTGCAACTTTCGTAATCGTAAGCAACCATTCGAGTCGCCACCGTCAAAATCTGCACCAATGAGATCTCTTCGCCGGTGGGTCGACATAGTTCGTCAAAAGCTCGACACAACGCCTGTATAAACCAAGACCCATCTACGTTGTTACGCCATGAGAAGTATCCTAGAAATGGGGTTGGTGATTAGGAATGGCGGGTGTTCGCGGAGCTGTGGATGGATAATAAAAGGTAAAGGGGTAAAGTATTAAACCAAATGCTGCTGTATTATAATTCATTTCATCATATTAACGGATATATTTTAAGAAATGAATTTTTCATCTGACCTTTAGTAACATCTAATGACCTTTGTCACCTGATGCAATTCGTAGTACTGCCTCTGTTATGTCATCATATCACTTCCTCGATTTATTAATCTAGATATCCTTTTCCACACTTTCGACTCGATCAAACCTCAATTACTCCTCCTCAATTCAAACGCCCATCCTATCCTCTCTCGCTTATCCAATTAGAATCCAAGACTCTAGTCCACTGCAACCCATCTACTCATAACCCCCACGGAGTCACCCCACGAGCCCTACTCTATCCCCTACCTACGTCCACTTCTAAACATTCCCACCGTACTTAACGAGTCCTACCCCATCCCCTCCCCCCCCCAATCTACCCTACTAGATTCCCGGCCTGCCTCCCAACCCCGTCCGCTACTTCCCGCCTGCGTACTCACCGGGTACTACTGAGTAAGCCACCAATATGTCGGCTTCGGTGGGCAGCATACGATGTAATGGTTCACTGCTCTTGGAGTCAGTGACATCCAGGGCAGCTAAAACACCCGAGTCAAATTTATTTCCTCTGCACGCCTAGGAACATAGAGATTTTAATTAATAATATTGCGCAGTTTGATTCTATAATAATATAGTAATAATGTAGTTTATTTTATTGTTATACAATGAGAACTGGATTTTTATAATAATAGAGTATTTATTTATATAATAATAGAGTATTTATTTATTTAATAATAGAGTATTTATTTATATTTGTAATTAATTCTATTTTTTATAAATGTATACAAAATTTCCAATATGAATATGAATTATAGAACTAATTGTTACAACTTCATTTCTATAATACAATCCGAGTTTTAGTTTCAGTTAAGTATAACGGTAGGTAGGTACACATGATACGCTTTTGAACAATGTTTTTATAATGATCTATTCGCAAGTGCTCGGATTGAATCGGAGCTGGCCGCCAGGGGCGCGGCCGACCTGGATAAAGAAGAGTTTGGGCTTGCCGACGAGACCGGAGCAGTTGTCTCCCTTGAAGGTATTCAGCACCGAGGAAACGGAGACGCGACCGTCAGTAGCGTAGACGTAGTCCCCTTCGCCGTGGGAGAGAATCACGCAAGCGAAGCAATCGGAGGACGAGTGGTCGGCGTTGGCGGCTGTGGAAACGGGGCCGCGGTACACAGCGCGCGAGAGAGAAAGTGAAACGGGGTCGCGTTACCGTTCGGGAAGGCGAAGCGGGTCCGAAGACCCTCGGCTGGGTTATGCCGAGGTGCGGCGGGGTGATTTGTAACGGGGTCGAGGTACGGCGTGAGGTAGTGAAACTAGGCCTCGATACACTTTACAAAATGACGATCCGCACTTAACTATGCATACGAATACGCATGTGAATTAATGAATCATTAGCCCGGATGACTCACCGGATGTGTTATGCAAAGTCTAGTTGAAACACGATTACTACTCATCGATAGTGAATCATCTCTCAATAAAGATTTTCTGATTTTAACATTATATAAAATTTGCTGATTCATCGGAATTAATATTTAACTCTTTTTGGTCAACAAAATTAAAGTTTACTCATTTCTTATAATTTGTTACATTTTCTAACTATATGAAGTATAATTATATCTTTTATAAACATTATTGTTTATTCTTATCAAATTGCATTTTAATATTTAATTAAATGATGATAGATTTTTAACACTCAAATATTCTTCATAATTATAAATTATTAACAAAGTTTGCCAAAGGAAAGACATACTGATCTCTATCTTGCTAATCAATAACTATAGAAGATGGAAGAAGGTCGCATTAATACTACGAGGAAATTAAATAGCTCTAATATAAATATGATATCGATGATAATGAATATAAAATCGTATCTAGTTCATTATTGAAATGTTTAAATTAATATTGCTAAAATATAGTCATAAACTATTTCTAATGCTAATACTAGATTTTTGTTATTTATAATAGAATGCAAATATATTGATGATATATTTTTGAGATTAATAAATACTATTCTATTGTGATTATAACTACACAAAATAGTATACATTACATTAAACATGCCACAAGATAATTATGGTAAGTTCTGATATTATCCCATAATAATAAAGTTGAACATTATATAATAATTATAATTTCACTCAAGTGAGATGATTATCTTTGGATAAACTTATAATCTATAATAGATCTTAATTACACGAAATATTAATGTGATTGATATAATATCGCAATAAATGATCAAATCTAATTATGCCTAATTTGAAAAATAGTAGGCTATAATATTGTAGAATATATAATTATTACATTAGAATTATTTGCGCAGAATTCGTAACATCCACAAGGAAAATAGAATTTCACGTAAAAGTATAATGCGAATGTATAATTTGATATACATGTTTTTACATTTTAATTTTATACAAAATATGGTCCAAATGATTTTATTACACAATAATCCGGATTAATCTAGATTTTGGAAATAGAGAAGACTTTACCAAGAGTCATCGAAAGAGATTCTCGGCTAGTCGTTGATAAGCCTCGTAAATACGGAATGAGAAGCTTCGTAGTGTACATAACAAGCGTTTCCTACGGCTCAACGCAACAGACCTTCCTTGAGCGCGAAGAGCATATCCATTCGGCAAAGGTCATCGGCCCTGGTTACCGAGAAACCCAGTCGCAGGAAGTTCTTCTCGATTCTCTCGGCGTCGACGTCGGTCCCGTCCCGCATCGACTGACCCGTAGACTGCGGGGACGGGCGGAGTTAAGGAGGGCGAAGGAAGCGCTAGTGGTTAAGAAGGCGTGGGCTAATGGGTGAGAAGGGGCGTGGTTAAAGTGTGCACGAATGTTTAATAAAAACTGTGTATTTATGCGTCATATCGACAGTATTACAATGGCGGTGAATGAGCGTGACAATGGTGGTGAAAAGGCGTGGTGATGGCGGTGAAGGGGTGTGGCAATGGCGGTAAGGGGCTTGGTAATGGTAGTGAAGGGCGTGGTAATGGTGGTGAAGGAGTGTGGCAATGGTGGTGAAGGGGCGTGGCGATGGTGGTGAAGGTGCGTGACAGTGGTGGTGAAGGGGCGTGGCAATGGTGGTGAAGGGCGTGGTAATGGTAGTGAAGGGCGTGGTAATGGTGGTGAAGGAGTGTGGCAATGGTGGTGAAGGGGCGTGGCGATGGTGGTGAAGGGGCGTGGCAATGGTGGTGAAGGGCGTGGCAATGGTGGTGAAGGGGCGTGGCAATGGTAGTGAAGGGGCGTGGCGATGGTGGTGAAGGGGTGTGACAATGGTGGTGAAGGGGCGTGGCGATGGTGGTGAAAGGGGCGTGGCAATAGTGGTGAAAAGGCGGATCGCCGTATGCAGGTGACCACGTAGTAACCTTGTGAAAGTTTTTGTTGTTGAAAATAATGCACATGCCGGCATTAGCAGAAGGATACCTTTGCCTCGATAGTGCAGAGGCCGGAGGCAGAGCGCTACATCCTGTTCTGCGGAACAAGCGAGTGGTCAAGCGGGTGGTAAGGCGACCGGTCATTGCTAGATCGGATAGGCCTGGCACCGATCATGCAACAACTTTCACAGGTATTATTAACATCCGATGAAAACATCACAAAATAGATACAGAGTTATATTTCTAGAGCAAACTGATATAATTTGATGTCGTAAAATCACACATATATATATATGTAAATATATACATATTTATATATATATATATATATATATATATATGTATATATATATATATATTTCATATATATATTTCATATATTATATGTATTTATATATATATATATAAACATATATATATATATATATATATATATATATATATTTCATTCTATGTTGAGTTATAGGTCAAGTGAATAAGCCATCTTATGAGATCTATATGAGATGGATAAAGAAAATTTACACAACACATTTAATGATCTCAATTTAGGCAGGGGCCCAGGAAAAGTTAATTAATTAAATTGATATTAGAACGTACTTACAAAGAAATAATTTTGCGCTATATAAAAGTGGATTGAAACAATTTAATCACCTGGATTATGAGCCGAGATTATGGAAAATTATGTAACTTCGGAAAAAATCTCCAATATTGATTACATTTACAATATTGATTTTATAAGTCTATAAATAAATACTTTTTGTGATTTCTGTGCTTGAATTTGCTTAAATCGATTATCAATAGATGAAGACCTAGGCAAACAAAAGAATAGGAACAATGAATCATTGCAGACTAATCAAAACTCCGGCGTTCTAATCAATACGATCAAGGCAAATAACACTTGAATTTAAATATATGAATAGAAATACGCAATGATATGGTTTACTATAGCAAGTATTAGCTGTACAATCTGTAGAGAGCTGAAACCACATAAAAAGTTTTTATATAACTACACAAACACTCATACGATTTCCTAGCCAAGAATTTGAATTTAAATATCATTCCATAACATTATAAAGCTAAATAGTTTATATAGAATTTTGTGAATCCAAAAATTGGTGGTAAATTACCAAAAGTTAATTTCGTGATCTTAAAAATATTTCTTTGTGATTTTATTAATATTAATAAATTTAATTAATTAAATTCTATGATCACTTTAATATATAATATACACAATATAACCATTAGCTAATGATTATACATTGTAGCAGTATTACATTGATGTTTAAACCTTATATCATAATATTATATTATATATATAAATATACTATAGAATATTATAACAATGAATTGCCAGCATAGACAAGAAGATTAAAAAATGTTATTTTAAAAAGATAAATAAGTAACTTAAGTTATTATATAACTGCAATATAAATATAATTGTATTTGATTAAAACAACTAAACAACTATAAACAAACATTATAATATAAAATAGATCTGATTTATAGTGAATGATTCAGCGTGCCAACTCGAATATACATAAAAGTGCTACACAAACACCACATACATAAACACCACATACATAAACACCACATACACAAATAACACATACATAAATACCACATACACAAACACCACATACATAAACAACAAATACACAAACACCACAAACAAAAACACCATATACACCACATACACAAACACCACATACACAAACACCATATACACCACATACACAAACACCATATACACCACATACACAAACACCGCATACACAAACACCACATGCACAAACACCACGTACACAAACACCACAAACAAAAACACCACATACACAAATAACACATACACAAATAACACATACATAAACACAACATACATAAACACAACATACACAAATAACACATACACAAATAACACATACACAAACACCACATACATAAACAACAAATACACAAACACCACAAACAAAAACACCATATACACCACATACACAAACACCACATACACAAACACCATATACACCACATACACAAACACCATATACACCACATACACAAACACCGCATACACAAACACCACATGCACAAACACCACGTACACAAACACCACAAACAAAAACACCACATACACAAATAACACATACACAAATAACACATACATAAACACAACATACATAAACACAACATACACAAATAACACATACACAAATAACACATACACAAATAACACATACACAAATAACACATACACAAACACCACAAACAAAAACACAACATACATAAACACAACATACACAAATAACACATACATAAACAACAAATACACAAACACCACAAACAAAAACACCACATACACAAATAACACATACACAAATAACACATACATAAACACCACATACATAAACACAACATACACAAATAACACATACATAAACAACAAATACACAAACACCACAAACAAAAACACCACATACATAAACACCACAAACAAAAACACCACATACACAAATAACACATACACAAATAACACATACATAAACACCACATACATAAACACCACAAACAAAAACACCACATACACAAATAACACATACACAAATAACACATACATAAACACCACATACATAAACACAACATACACAAATAACACATACACAAATAACACATACATAAACACCACATACATAAACACCACAAACAAAAACACCACATACACAAATAACACATACACAAATAACACATACATAAACACCACATACATAAACACAACATACACAAATAACACATACACAAATAACACATACATAAACACCACATACATAAACACAACATACACAAATAACACATACACAAATAACACATACATAAACACCACATACATAAACACCACATACATAAACACCACATACACAAATAACACATACACAAATAACACATACACAAATAACACATACATAAACACCACATACATAAACACCACAAACAAAAACACCACAAACAAAAACACCACATACACAAATAACACATACACAAATAACACATACATAAACACCACATACATAAACACCACAAACAAAAACACCACATACACAAATAACACATACACAAATAACACATACATAAACACCACATACATAAACACAACATACACAAATAACACATACACAAATAACACATACATAAACACCACATACATAAACACAACATACACAAATAACACATACACAAATAACACATACATAAACACCACATACATAAACACCACATACATAAACACCACAAACAAAAACACCACATACACAAATAACACATACACAAATAACACATACATAAACACCACATACATAAACACCACAAACAAAAACACCACATACACAAATAACACATACACAAATAACACATACATAAACACCACATACATAAACACCACATACACAAATAACACATACACAAATAACACATACATAAACACCACATACATAAACACAACATACACAAATAACACATACACAAATAACACATACATAAACACCACATACATAAACACAACATACACAAATAACACATACACAAACAACAAATACACAAACACCACATACATAAACACCACATACATAAATAACACATACACAAATAACACATACATAAACACAACATACATAAACACAACATACACAAATAACACATACACAAATAACACATACACAAATAACACATACACAAATAACAAATACACAAACACCACAAACAAAAACACCACATACACAAATAACACATACACAAATAACACATACATAAACACCACATACATAAACACAACATACACAAATAACACATACATAAACAACAAATACACAAACACCACAAACAAAAACACCACATACATAAACACCACAAACAAAAACACCACATACACAAATAACACATACACAAATAACACATACATAAACACCACATACATAAACACCACAAACAAAAACACCACATACACAAATAACACATACACAAATAACACATACATAAACACCACATACATAAACACAACATACACAAATAACACATACACAAATAACACATACATAAACACCACATACATAAACACCACAAACAAAAACACCACATACACAAATAACACATACACAAATAACACATACATAAACACCACATACATAAACACAACATACACAAATAACACATACACAAATAACACATACATAAACACCACATACATAAACACAACATACACAAATAACACATACACAAATAACACATACATAAACACCACATACATAAACACCACATACATAAACACCACATACACAAATAACACATACACAAATAACACATACATAAACACCACATACATAAACACCACATACATAAACACAACATACATAAACACCACATACATAAACACCACATACATAAACACAACATACACAAATAACACATACATAAACAACAAATACACAAACACCACAAACAAAAACACCACATACACAAATAACACATACACAAATAACACATACACAAACACCACAAACAAAAACACAACATACATAAACACAACATACACAAATAACACATACATAAACAACAAATACACAAACACCACAAACAAAAACACCACATACACAAATAACACATACACAAATAACACATACATAAACATAACATACACAAATAACACATACATAAATACAACATACACAAAACTACATAAACAAATACCACATACGCAAACACCACATACACAAACACCACATACACAAACACCACATACACAAACACTGCATACACAAACACCACATACACAAATACCACATACACAAACACCACATACACAAACACCATTGAATTACTAATATAATAACATCCTACACAAACCTAGGGTTTGGTGAACTGTCACCGTAAGCGTCTATGTGGTCAAGTCCCTTCGACATGTTGAAACTTTGATCTTTACCTGGTTAAGAATTATAAAAATGAATTATTAACTAATCAACATTTAAAACCGATCAAAGTATTTACTTTTGGGTAATTAATAATTACTAATTATGATATCATGTTTATTTATTATAAAAAAAGAAAATTTCAATAAATGGATTCTATATTATAATACCTAAGTTTTATCTAAAGGTTTTCAGTTGTATGTAATATATTGGGGGGATATTAATCACTGATAATGTTAATGTAGAAATAATATCAATCTTTATTGAATTATCCATATCTAATCATGTAATATATTCAATAATTCAGTTTTCTAATATTTAACATTATATACAAAAAAAAATTACAAATTATCCAGTCTATTTTTAATAGTTTACGTATTATAAAAACAACTATTTAGTATAAATATATAATAAATTTATTTAAAATTTTCAGAATATTTTATTTATTTACATATACAAATTATTTAACTTTCGATGGAAGTATAAAAAAATAGTCCCTATATTCGTTAAAGTATGTTTAGTAAGTAAAAATAATTAAAATCTTTTAAAATTTACCGTATAATTTTAGCAATATTTTTCTAGATATGAAATAATAAAAATAATTACATATAACACCATAAAACTTATTAATATATTGCTTAAAACGCATTAATACATAAGAAAATAGTCTGTATATGTCTATATAAAGCAGCTACAAACAAAGGCGACCTTTTCGATTATTAATTTTAAAAATGGATGATTTTTCAGATTTATTAGATCCTATTAATGATTTGTCATCAGATGACTCATTATATGATATTGTGGTTGATAACTTTTAATTGATATATATCTTCCCAATTTATATATTTAACTTGGTAAAATAGCAATACATTACTTTCTTATAATATTAAATTGAAAAATATTCTTTAAAAAATAGTTTACATGAATATATTAAATTAGTATTTTATTTAGAAATTAAATAGATTTTATACTATTATGTAGTAGTTAGATGTCTTTAATGTAAGTTTTGGTTTTATATAGGAAATGTTAATGATTCATAAGTTATGAGAAATTAAATAATCCATGCGATAATAAATTTAGAAAGTAATATTTTTACAAATTTAATCGGACGTAATATAATGTGCCGTTTATATAACATAACTTTTGCTATATTTATAATTTTAATAAAATTTAAAAACTACTGTAAAGATTATTATATTATCTATTACTTTTACGAGATATGTATATACTTTAATTGAATATAAATATTATTAAAATAATATTATGTAAATTTAACCAGATAATTAAATTTTTTTTTTTACATACTTATGATATACCTGAAATGTATTGTTTTTAATTATAAAATATACTATGATATGTATATTTATGTTTTATTTAATATTCTTGATACTTTTACCGAGTTATGAGCTATTTTATTGACCGTAGTAAAAAAAATTAAAAACACGTAAATCTATTGATTCCTACCAGCGTGATGCAAAAAACTACCGCTGGAAAAAGGATTAAGGAAACCTGTATTTTATATTATACAAACAATGTTTTTGTTTATAAAAAAACCATCAATCTTATTACAATACAACTTGTTAAATATGCGTTCAACGAGTTGTGTTGTAATAGGATTGATGATTTATTTATAAACAACAAAATTGCTTGTATAATATAAGGTACAAAAATCCTTTATAAAAATAACAAAATCTGCATTGTACAGATAGTTATCAATCATTAACCACTATTTTAACAATTACAATTATTAACGTCTAAAATTAAATCATCAGCTCAGCTGGTAAGGATTATAACTACTACAAATAGTAGTTATCTTATTGTAATATTCCTGATAGTCATATTCATTATTATTAAATAATTAATAAGTATAGTCACTATGGCTTTTATAAGAGTATAATATTTAATAAATAAATAAGTTATTTATATTTATTATATAACTCACTTAGATCCGAGATTCGTAGTTTTTAAATAGTAAATTAAAGTTTGAGATGAAATCAATTTTATTAATACAAATTTTATAGTAAAAATAAATAAATATAAATGTACTAACAATTGATACGTAATAATAAGATAACCTTTAATATAAAATATTAAGTTACAAATAAAATATTATTATTTATTTACATTGAGTTTTTAACCACGCCTTAATAAAAATGTTTGACTTGTATGATTGACATATATGCATATATCCAAGATTATCTTGACATATATATTATACCAATATATTTATAGATTTACTTTATATTATTGTTCTATTTTATAATCTTAAGATTTATGCTAAATCTATAGATTTACATTTAATTGCGTACTTTATTAAGTAATCCCTTAACCAGATATAACAGTTAATGAATTGTTTTTTTATAAAGAATCAAATTACGATATTTTATTTTCTGGATTGTTACCAGTAAATATTCTGTTTCTTACATATATTCAACACTAATCTATTTTATGCTAATATTATAATTGTTGTTTAAGTAATACAACTGTTCATTTATGCGCTTTATAAACAAATTATGTAAGTAATATTCTAATTAATGTGTGAGATTACATATTTTGTATAGAAACAATAACTTATATATGTTATTGTTTGTATGTCAAATATGTTAATATTACTTGTAAATATTTTAATTAAATTTCATGGTGGTATATTTCATTTTCATGTGTAATTTAATCGTAACACTATTGATGTATCAGTCTCCTATTCTATTTATTTTTTTTTCATTTTAAATTTAGACTATTTTCAATTGATCTCATTCGTATTGATAATTTAATAATTATTTGATTATACTAAACTGTTCTGTTTCCTGGCTAACTTCCATTTATAAGCCGCAGATCTTCAAATCACAGATCGCATGTTACTTTTATTCACATTGTTACGGTTATATCAAAGAAGTTGAAATTGCATTTGACTTTCTTGACATACTTCTAATATTTCTGTAAAGGAAATACTATGATATAATAATTATTACGTATATGTTAGCAATTGTGTATCCTAGTAATGCCAGAGATTGTAAATTTGTCAATTTGAGCTTTCTAAATTTCAACTATTCAAAGATCGAGTAGATGGAATTCAACATATACTATTTTCTTGCTCTTGAATGCATACTCTAATTTAATTACAGATTGAAATTACAAAGTATTAAAAGCCATGATTGCTATAAATATTCAGCTCGGTATTAAAGTTTCTTTATTTATTCTCTAATTTAATCATTTGACGCTCAAGAATATAGTTAATTTGGTTGTATATACGATTTCTAGTATATTGTTTTAATATGTAGGGTGATAACTAGAGATAACACATATTTCTAAAATTATACAATTATATTTTAGATACTGGTAGATTATATATAAACATAATAGCATCTTATAGGATAACATATCACTTCTTACCAATACCAAGTTGTATTGAAGTTGTTGTTTATAAAACCTATGAATGATATATTAATATATATTATATATATAATTAATCATTATCTATGAATACTATATTATTAATTAGTAATAATAATCACATGATAGAAATATATATATCAATATATTAATATATAAATAGTATTTATTAAATACCAATTGGTATTTATTTGTTTATATTATATTTTTTATTTCTCACTTTAAATATATTATATTTTGTCAAGGCAGTGAGTACACTTATCTGTAATAACACGCAGGTATTTATATGTTTACATTACTTCAATTGTATAGAGTATACAACTATTGTAAATAGAGTAGATAACCATAAATGATAACATAGCTTTATTGTAATTATTTAATTTTAAATGCAAATATTGGTCAATGAGATTGTATATAGACTTTCAATGTTATATAATAATTAATAATTATATTGAATAGTGAGTAATAAAGCATTAGGCAAATATATAATGAATATAGGTATAATTTGAAAATATGTAAAATGCCTTTTACAGATTTTATAAAATAAAGATATATAAGTGATGTTATATTTGAGTATATATTAATATATATTAAGAATTAATATAAAAATTAGGTACTAGTATGCTTATTCGATAATTGTTAATATATTCTGCTGACATGGCATTTTAATATATTGAAAGCCTGTACCATAGAGCATATAAGTGTTGTAATAAGAAAAATAAGCATAAGATGTGTGAATATTTGTAATGCTTCCAATAGATCATTTCAAAATTAATTGTAAAATGTGATTATATTTCCTCAGAGAAAAATCTATTATATATTCTAATTATAGAATTACATACACATAAAGATAATTAAATATATATGAATAAGTATAATATAACAATATAGTAATCATGACTTCTTTTAACTAAAGGAGGCCATGGTATAATATATATTTTGAGATTACCGGATATGTACTAGTAATAATATTAATTTTTTTCACATGAAGCATCATGTAATTTAAAGGATTAATTCATTTTCCTATTAAATGTTTAAGTTGTAATACTTGCAGTATTTGATATTACTTTAATATTGCATTCTTATTATACCTTACAATGTGAAATCTTAGAAAAGGTAGTCATTATTAACTATCTTCTTATTCTTTTTATTATGAAGTATAAATTATATTATTTAATGAAGAAACTTATAAAGGTTATATCAATTACAATGTGAAGAGGTAGATTTGTTCATTTTAATTACAAATTTACATTGATTAATATCGATTTTCATTTATTGATTTCCATTGATTTATAATGATCAGATTACCATATTTACTCTTTATAGAATATCGGGGATGATTTGATAAATAGTTTTATTGTTCAATTTTAAAACATGGATAACATAATACAATCACAAATTACATTCAATAAGAACTAATCAATGCATGTGCATTCATTACATTCGCTAGTCGTGGTAGATGCGAATTTCAATTAAACGGTATGTTCTTTGGCTGTCCTGTTTTATTGAGGAGCATTTCAGATGAATTCAATTATTATAACGTTATAATGCAATGCAATTAATTGTAATGCAAACCTACTCAGGGTGCGAATTCACAATGGAAAGATCCAAAACAATGGGTGTTCCAATATTACTCTGTTCTGAAAGTATGTCAAATAATAACTATAACTAATGTAGTTATTGTTAAAAGCTTTATTACATTATTTATAATAAGTATACATCAATAATTAGCATTGTATTGTAGTGTATACATTTGGTGGAATATCTTATAGTAGAAAATTGGTAAATTTAAATTTATAACTATCAACAGATCATATCAAATCTTATCAAACTATTTCAAACTAGAACACCTCCGATCTTGAGGTTTTTAACAAAAGCTGAATTAATTCATCTTTACAATACATTTGGAATCTAATTTTTAATTCGGTATGGGCTTTTGATCTAGACATAATATTTAGCTATTGGACAATCGAATCAGTACCATTGGATACACATATTTAAGCCTAGATAAGTCATTATAAGTCAATATCAATGTGAGTCGATGTCAAAGGCATGTCAATTAATGCATCATTGTAACAACATTCTCTGATTGATCATATTACATTCAAATAAAGTTTGATTTCATAACAATATGTAATATAACTTTTATAGAACTTTGCTGTTGCTACGAATTACGAGGCTAAGAATGTAAATTATAGTTTGCATGGTAAGTTCATCATATATTTGATCACTACACACAATATAAACCCAGTTGCGTGGCATTAAGAGACGGCAGTGGAGTGTGCAGAACATATAGGGGGTTTGCATTGTCACACTTTTCGGATAATTCGGATGCCGATCGGTCGTCGTCTTCTTCGGTTGGCCGGGAAACGACGGACGACGTGATTGGTTGGTTAGTAGCCACCGAGGAAGGCGTGGCTATGGTTTCGGCTACGGCGGCGTGGCTGTGCGACTCGGTGTACGTCGAGGTTGCACCAGTCTCCAAAACTGCAATCGGCGGACGATTTGATTTGGTAACTCGAGGTGCGGAAGGATTGCTAAGCTTACGAGTATTGCCGAGAAACACACAACTAACCATTGATATCAGGCAGTGATTCGAGAATAGATTTATCTGTAACAAGTATTATATATTTATTAATATATAAATAAAGAAAACATTTATGCAAAGTTTAGGAAAGTTGAAATTATTAGGAGACATTTTCAAATTCTCAATTCTATAATCAAACATGAATAATAACAAGTAATATATTAAAAGGACATAAAAATGAGACTATAAGAGATAATATGGAAATAGCAAAGAAATATTAAGGAGATAATCAGGAAATAAAAGAACAATAAGAGAATAATATGAGATAATAAGGAGATAAGAGAATAATAATAGATAATAAGGAGATAATCAGAAGATAATAAGAGATAATAAGAGATAATAAAAGATAAGAGATAATAACACATTTTTCTTTCTTTTCTACAATGATTTCTTACCGAAAAATAGTGATATTTTTTATGAATGTCCTAAATAATGAATTAATGACGTTGTACTTACCGGGTTTGAATACGTCGTCATGGAGACTCGGTAGGAATTGATTAATTCGATCCCATGTAAGTCTCCAAAGTTGCACATGTGAATCTACAATGTAGATGACCATAAGTGAGTTAGCAAGTGTTATGGTTTGTGAACGAGTGAGAGTGAGAATGTAAGAGTGCACTTACAACTAACCACTAGAATTATTGACGAGGATTCCAGCGGTGTTCATCACCAACAGCATATTCTTCA
Organism: Osedax frankpressi; assembly: GCA_964035775.1. Lineage (NCBI taxonomy): Eukaryota > Metazoa > Annelida > Polychaeta > Sabellida > Siboglinidae > Osedax > Osedax frankpressi. The sequence goes on from OZ038316.1 coordinate 30,460,216, forward strand.
AAGACTCAGGAATCGCTTCGCACTGAAAATAAACAGTTTCACTTGTTATCTCATCTTCATGATTGCAAAATCAAAAATACCTCATCTTGGAAGTGGAATTAGCAGAAGCTACGATTACTAACTAATAGATCGGAATCGCCTAAATGCATGTATTTGTCCATGAAATCGAGGATGGTGAGCCACAGAGCTGTGAAAGTTGATAAAGACAACAGAGGGGTGAGATGCTGTAGAAATACCTGTGATACATGATGGGGTAGGCATGAAAAGGTCTGTTTACATATGAAATATTCTATCAAATGCCAATAGAATGATTATTATCAATTTATTTCTTGTAATTTTAATAATAATAAAAAATAAATGAGTAAAATAATATAATTATCAAAATATCATTCATATTTATAATTAATTTATATCATGACATATTACCTGTATATAATATGGGATGGAATGATAATAGTATGGAGGAGGTGGAGGGTATGTATTTTGATGTGGTAACCTTGCATAGTGTAGTGGAAGCTCTCATCCTCGTCTCTTCCATGCCGGTTGGATCCGAGGGGTTAATGGATTCCAGAAGACGAGATAGCAGTGGAAATAATACCTGGAGAGTTACAAGTGCAAAGATAATAAAGGATATTTAAAGTATAGTGTTATTCGGATAGTCGATACCAATTTTATAACTTAGCGAACAGTAGGAAATGTAACGTAACAATGGCGTAGTAAGAATTGTAAAGTAATTATGGTGTAGTAGGAATTGTAAAGTAACTATGTTGTAGTAAGTGTTCTAGAGTAGTCGTGACATATTAAGCAAAAATTATAAAATCAATCTGAAGTAGTTGTTATTATAAAGTATAGAGATTTATAAATCTGTTTAAATCCTAGTTTAAGTACAACCATAGAGAATGAAAAAGCATAGCTTATCAAGTCATTCTCTTAGTGTTGACCTTGAGAAGAATATTGTATAAATTGAAAAAAAAAGAAAGTAGTGATGGAAATAATAATAATAAAAAAATATAATTAAAACAATTAATAAATAAAAATAAATAATAATGAAATAAAGTGATCCACCAAGAATAACAATAATATTTTTAAAATTAATTAGTTGATAAATTGAAACCCGGAGTTATATAAATTGTATAGGTGACTTAATGTTTGGGATATGGTTTTGCCAGAACCGATGTCGTGGGTATCTCACTGTTACCAGTAGAGAGAACATTGGCAACACTTTATCACTTGTTACAAGTACATTATTAATACTCGAAAAATACCCAAACACCCAACAAAACTATATTAATAATTTCAAAATAAATTACAATATCTTAAAGGTTAGATAGATAAATCATATATATAAAGTAAAGCAGTATAAAAACTTATCATGATCTTCTCTCATGGTGTAAATAATAAAAACAATACAAATTATAAATATTAAAAATAATAAAATAAAATAATAATTTTTTTTTAATGTAGAAAGTAAAATGTAATAACGTAGTAATAGTTATCTTAAGTTAATATTTTCATAATTGCTTATTATTAATGTCAATTTATATTGTCAAAAGATTATAATTTATAAAAAACCTGAAGAAAAAAATGTACAAATTCTTTTTATCCTAAATTAAGTAAAGTTGTAGTTATTATAAAGTAGTAGTCTGCAGTCTAAGTTGTAACCTTATTAAAACACGCTTCCCATTGAACAGCAGTCAGAGTTTGAAGATCGTGAACTAGTAGTGACCTCTGTAAGTAGGTCAACGCCTGAGACCTGACGTGGCGTCTGTGATCACAACATAATCGACCAATTCCTGAGTGGGAGTGGCTGACTAATAAAGGGGAGTTGCTAAGAGAAAAAAGTGAGTGGCTGATTGATAAAAGTAAATAGATTCAATTATTAAGTAGGGGAGTGATTAAATTGTAAAAGCTAGTATCTTTTAATAAAGGGGAGTTAATAATTAAATATAATGAATAAATAGTAATAAGAGTGGATGAATGATAAAGAGAAGATCTGAATAGTTTATGGGTGTTGCAATGAGGTAAAGAGGTATGGCTAAGAAAGAAAGGGGTGTGTCAAAGTTGTAATGGGTTGTGACGGCGCGGTTTAAATTCGACCTTGAAGCAAAGGACACCAGCACTGTATCCACAGGTTATTGGGCGGTGCGATATCTTCGTCATTTTCAATCGTAATCGACGTGCACTCGAGGTCAGCTAATGCGGTAGTAGGGGTGGCGCAGGTCTGGGTGGTGGAGGGTGTAGCGGCCACGCCAGAGGCTCTATCGTCGGTGACGGGGCTGGGGTCCACAGTGTAGATAACGGAGGCTCGGGTGTGCAGCGAATGCATGAGATCGAGCAACTGGATTGCGAGCGAATGGTATCTGTCCAACTGAATTGGGAATACAGAAACGCTATTTTACTAGACGTTTATACGAGAAACAATATGTTGTAATAGTAAATGAATAAATAAAGTTGGACTTGAAAAAAATAGTTTTTAGACGAATTTGAAATGTAGGTATGAGGAGTAAGAGGGACGAAAGAGCTTTAAAGGGAAAAAAGGGACTAATGGAGCCTAGAGGAGGGAGGAATAAAGGGATTGTAGGGTTTAAAGGGGTAGAGAGGGTTAGAGGGACTAAAGGGGTCTAACATTTAACACATATAAGTCAAATGTCATATGATTCATTATTACAAGACCAACATTACGAGTGGAGTTGTCTGCAACATCATCCGAGTCTGAGATATCATCCAGGCGCTGAAATATATTTTTATTATTTTTATAGTTATTGTAGTTATAAATAATAATAAATTATTGATATTGTTAAAATATCAAGTTAAGAATCACAGCACAACAATGAGACCAAAGTATAATAAATAATAGTTAGAGGAGTGGTAGAGAATCTTTCGATTATATATTTTATTTTTTTATATTTATTTATAATTGTTTTAAAATTTATTTAAAAAATTTAAAATATAGCAAAGATAATAGGTGAGTTAATATTTAGAATAGGTATTGTCACAATGCACGAGTAGCCAAAGAAATGAAATGAAAGAATTTTATTTTCTAATAAATTATTTTTTTCTCTAATAATTCACCCTTTTGATGATAAAATCTCAGAATAATTTTTAAAATTTGTTGATATATTTTTAACTGCTCGAATAAATCTTTAATAAATGTTCATAATAGATAGATAATATATAGCTGATAATATATAGGTATATTTTGTAAGTTAAATATATAATATACATTTTATTATTTTGAGTAGATTTTTTAAAAATACTACCTTATATCTAAGCCACAATATTATAAAGTAAATAAACATGAATATAATCTAAATAGAATTTTTTTAGATTTTTCAATTAATCCCAATTAGGAAATGGTGTATCTAGTAGATAACTGTATTCTCTAACCTTTAAATGTAGACGCCGCGAGGATTTCACTACCATCCATAGAATTTAAGGCGAATTAAAAAACGCAATTAAATCAAAATTTAAATGAAAATCACGCATACGCGCCGAGTCCGCCCCGAGTACAGTTCTACGCAAACCTGCAAGTGGGACGGCGACGACTGCGACTTCCGCATCTGCGATGACGCCGGCGCCGCCATTCGTTCGTTGTGACGTCGGCGATCGGCGGCCGCCGCCAACGACGCGTTCGCTTCGACGAACGTGCGAACGGCGTGAACGCAGAACACGAAATTCAGCCTCGTGATGTGGGCGGCGTCTCGAATCAAGTAGGCGAGGCTGTCGACGCATTTCACCAGCGATTTCACGTTCTGCGGCGGCGTCGAGGGGAGGCGGCGAGTAGAGGCGGCGCGAGGGATTCGCGGTACGGAGCGACGAGGAGCGACGAGGAGGGAAAGGAGCAGATTGCGCTGGAGGGCGAGCGAGGGGGCGAGGAGAATGGAGGAGGAGCTCAGTCTTCGTTACGGATGAGCGAGGAGGAGAGGTTGTCAAGTCTAGGTGGGAAGATCGCCGTTTAGCTAGCTGCAAGTTAATCTCATCGCATACAAACCGGTTCCTTGGCGATTACACTTCCATCTTCGGACTTCAAAGAAAATTGATTACTAATTTGATCGTTGACCTGTTTTGGAAATTGTTTAGTAATGAAGGAGTAAAGGGGTCTACCGAGTAAAAGAATAGTTAGTTTGAGTAAAGAAGGAGTTTTTGAATAAAGAGTAATTTATTTAGTAATATAGTATAATATAGTATCGTTTATTTAGTTATATAGCTAAATTAAGTATTGTAGGTTAAATTTGAGTAATGAAGGAATTATTTGTGTAAAGAGAGTTTATTAATAAAGGAAACTAAAGAAGACAAAGTAATACAGAGTAAACAAGAAGTAATTTGAGGTAATGTAAATACATGAATAACTGACCAGAAGCCAACTACCGCTTCTCTCGCTGACCGTTGAGTTCTTATTTGTTAGCTCACTATCGGAAGTGTATCCCCGGTCAATTTCACTCGAAACCGACGACATTGTGTATATTTCGCTGTCGGACTGTACGTCACCTGTCAATATGAACCAATAAAGAATTGCAGAGTGAAAATGAAACATTAGTCAATCTTGATAAATAGATTCAATAATGAGTCATCAATAAATTGTACCAGCTGAAAATACATAATTATATTATTTTTTATTTTTGTGGACACATTAAAAGTTTTTATTAAAATCTTACATTACTCTGTTTACTGATGTGAGAAAATGAGGGAATAATGAGATAGAGAGAAAAATGAGTAATACAGAGATAATAATAATATGTCATAATGTGTCATAATAAATAATGAGTCATAGAAAAAATTATGAGTCAGAAGAATCATAACTCAGGTAAATTCACGAAACCTGAGTGTTCATGAAGAGTGCATTCCTCGTAGTTAGGGGGACATACTCCTGCCCCCGCCACCTAGCGATGAAGAGAAGGGTAATGAGATGGAGATACTGGGGGTTGTGTTCGGAGTGTTGAAGATGATAGTAAGAACAAATACATAGGACACAAGATAGTAAGAACAAACTGGGTAAAAACAGACTTCTAACTCATAAATGTTAGATAAACGAACCTCCAATCTCTAACTGGGAGAGAACCTGACCTCTGCCCTCTGACCCCTAGCATACTTTGACATCAACCTCATATATATATATATATAAGTTTAACATTTGGCCACTATTGGGAATATAATCCAATCTCTGACGTGACCTCTAACCTCTAGCAGAGTGACCTCTAACCTCTAGCAGAGTAAACAGCGTGTACCAGTCGCGGGCGGTGTGTACATTCGCAGCGTTCGACTTCAACAGTTCGTAGAGTCCGTAGGAGACGTGGGTGGAGACGCGCTCCATGGCTTGGGGTGTCATCGCCAACAGGATGGATAAAGCCGACAGCACTTCAACATCATCCTGCAGACGTCGGGAGTGAGGGAGGGCAGGAGATTAAATTCAGACAAATTCTATTTGCACATCTCGCTATCTATTGTAGAGAATAGGGTCGGATGTGGCACTATAATAACGCTATTGTTTCAATTATAGATAACGAATGAAGTGAACACAATGAATTTGAAAATAGACACGCTGAAATAATTCTCCTCTAAATATTGCATAATAATGTAAACAATGACTAGGATCAGCTATTTCTATTCTTATGTCATGCATTGTGTATGATTCATGAGAGTAGTAGGCAAAGACTGAAAACTTAAGAAATAATATATATTAGACTTCCTATAAGTCTTATTATACAGTAAATTTATAAGACACATAGTATATACCTTATTAAAATTATATTAAAATACGATTAATTTTTTTAAATTGAAATTTAAAACAAATCTATTCTTAAAATATCAGTTTCCATTGTTTAGATAAAGTTAGTGAGCATTGCCTATGTCTTTTATTGCTAATCTTCTGTTTTAAAACGTAACTAGAAGTTATTCGCAGGCGCCGCGCGATGAGACCTGGAAGAGAAGTCGAATCGACAGTCGTAGCAGTCCGACGACGGCGCGCTCCACCAGGCGGCGCTCCGCAGTCGGTGACGTCACAATGGACTGGATGTGGTGGCGGACGTCTTGCCAGTAGAGGGAGGCGCGGTCGCGGTTCTGCAGAATCAACCGGAAGAGCAGTTCGAGGAAGAATACGCAGCTGTCTTCATCTCGAGGGGTACCGTTCATGTTTGTCTGGTGTTCAGCACATCCGCTTACCTCTAGTAGGGCCTGTGAATAGGGAGTGGGGTTTAGGAGTTAATTGGGAGGGTGAAATGACTACTAGTAGGGCCTGTGAAGAGGGAGTGGGGTTTGGAGTTAACTGGGAGGGTGAAATGACTACTAGTAGGGCCTGTGAAGAGGGAGTGGGGTTTGGAGTTAATTGGAAGGGTGAAATGACTACTAGTAGGGCCTGTGAAGAGGGAGTGGGGTTTGGAGTTAATTGGAAGGGTGAAATGAACTACTAGTAGGGCTTGTGAAGAGGGAGTGGGGTTTGGAGTTAATTGGGAGGGTGAAATGACTACTAGTAGGGCCTGTGAAGAGGGAGTGGGGTTTGGAGTTAATTGGGAGGGTGAAATGACTACTAGTAGGGCCTGTGAAGAGGGAGTGGGGTTTGGAGTTAATTGGGGGGGTGAAATGACTACTAGTAGGGCCTGTGAAGAGGGAGTGGGGTTTGGAGTTAATTGGGAGGGTGAAATGACTACTAGTAGGGCCTGTGAAGAGGGAGTGGGGTTTGGAGTTAATTGGGAGGGTGAAATGACTACTAGTAGGGCTTGTGAAGAGGGAGTGGGGTTTGGAGTTAATTGGGAGGGTGAAATGACTACTAGTAGGGCCTGTGAAGAGGGAGTGGGGTTTGGAGTTAATTGGGAGGGTGAAATGACTACTAGTAGGGCCTGTGAAGAGGGAGTGGGGTTTGGAGTTAATTGGGAGGGTGAAATGACTACTAGTAGGGCCTGTGAAGAGGGAGTGGGGTTTGGAGTTAATTGGAAGGGTGAAACGACTACTAGTAGGGCCTGTGAAGAGGGAGTGGGGTTTGGAGTTAATTGGGAGGGTGAAATGACTACTAGTAGGGCCTGTGAAGAGGGAGTGGGGTTTGGAGTTAATTGGGAGGGTGAAATGACTACTAGTAGGGCCTGTGAAGAGGGAGTGGGGTTTGGAGTTAACTGGGAGGGTGTAATGACTACTAGTAGGGCCTGTGAAGAGGGAGTGGGGTTAGGAGTTAATTGGAAGGGTGAAATGACTACTAGTAGGGCCTGTGAAGAGGGAGTGGGGTTTGGAGTTAATTGGGAGGGTGAAATGACTACTAGTAGGGCCTGTGAAGAGGGAGTGGGGTTAGGAGTTAATTGGGAGTGTGAAATGACTACTAGTAGGGCCTGTGAAGAGGGAGTGGGGTTTGGAGTTAACTGGGAGGGTGTAATGACTACTAGTAGGGCCTGTGAAGAGGGAGTGGGGTTTGGAGTTAATTGGGGGGGTGAAATGACTACTAGTAGGGCCTGTGAAGAGGGAGTGGGGTTTGGAGTTAATTGGAAGGTTGAAATGACTACTAGTAGGGCCTGTGAAGAGGGAGTGGGGTTTGGAGTTAATTGGAAGGGTGAAATGACTACTAGTAGGGCCTGTGAAGAGGGAGTGGAGTTAGGAGTTAATTGGGAGGGTGAAATGACTACTAGTAGGGCTTGTGAAGAGGGAGTGGGGTTTGGAGTTAATTGGGGGGGTGAAATGACTACTAGTAGGGCCTGTGAAGAGGGAGTGGGGTTTGGAGTTAACTGGCAGGGTGAAATGACTACTAGTAGGGCCTGTGAAGAGGGAGTGGGGTTAAGAGTTAATTGGGAGGGTAAAATGACTACTAGTAGGGCCTGTGAAGAGGGAGTGGGGTTAAGAGTTAATTGGAAGGGTGAAATGACTACTAGTAGGGCCTGTGAAGAGGGAGTGGGGTTTGGAGTTAATTGGGGGGGTGAAATGACTACTAGTAGGGCCTGTGAAGAGGGAGTGGGGTTTGGAGTTAATTGTGAGGGTGAAATGACTACTAGTAGGGCCTGTGAAGAGGGAGTGGGGTTTGGAGTTAATTGGGAGGGTGAAATGACTACTAGTAGGGCCTGTGAAGAGGGAGTGGGGTTTGGAGTTAATTGGAAGGTTGAAATGACTACTAGTAGGGCCTGTGAAGAGGGAGTGGGGTTTGGAGTTAATTGGAAGGGTGAAATGACTACTAGTAGGGCCTGTGAAGAGGGAGTGGAGTTAGGAGTTAATTGGGAGGGTGAAATGACTACTAGTAGGGCTTGTGAAGAGGGAGTGGGGTTTGGAGTTAATTTGGAGGGTGAAATGACTACTAGTAGGGCCTGTGAAGAGGGAGTGGGGTTTGGAGTTAATTGGGAGGGTGAAATGACTACTAGTAGGGCCTGTGAAGAGGGAGTGGGGTTTGGAGTTAATTGGGAGGGTGAAATGACTACTAGTAGGACCTGTGAAGAGGGAGTGGGGTTTGGAGTTAATTGGAAGGGTGAAATGACTACTAGTAGGGCCTGTGAAGAGGGAGTGGGGTTAGGAGTTAATTGGAAGGGTGAAATGACTACTAGTAGGGCCTGTGAAGAGGAAGTGGGGTTAAGAGTTAATTGGGAGGGTAAAATGACTACTAGTAGGGCCTGTGAAGAGGGAGTGGGGTTTGGAGTTAACTGGCAGGGTGAAATGACTACTAGTAGGGCCTGTGAAGAGGGAGTGGGGTTAAGAGTTAATTGGGAGGGTAAAATGACTACTAGTAGGGCCTGTGAAGAGGGAGTGGGGTTTGGAGTTAACTGGCAGGGTGAAATGACTACTAGTAGGGCCTGTGAAGAGGGAGTGGGGTTAAGAGTTAATTGGGAGGGTGAAATGACTACTAGTAGGGCCTGTGAAGAGGGAGTGGGGTTTGGAGTTAACTGGCAGGGTGAAATGACTACTAGTAGGGCCTGTGAAGAGGGAGTGGAGTTAGGAGTTAATTGGAAGGGTGAAATGACTACTAGTAGGGCCTGTGAAGAGGGAGTGGGGTTTGGAGTTAACTGGGAGGGTGAAATGACTACTAGTAGGGCCTGTGAAGAGGGAGTGGGGTTTGGAGTTAATTTGGAGGGTGAAATGACTACTAGTAGGGCCTGTGAAGAGGGAGTGGGGTTTGGAGTTAATTGGGAGGGTGAAATGACTACTAGTAGGGCCTGTGAAGAGGGAGTGGGGTTTAGAGTTAATTGGAAGTGTGAAATGACTACTAGTAGGGCCTGTGAAGAGGGAGTGGGGTTTGGAGTTAATTGGAAGGGTGAAATGACTACTAGTAGGGCCTGTGAAGAGGGAGTGGGGTTTGGAGTTAATTGGAAGGGTGAAATGACTACTAGTAGGGCCTGTGAAGAGGGAGTGGGGTTTGGAGTTAACTGGAAGGGTGAAATGACTACTAGTAGGGCCTGTGAAGAGGGAGTGGGGTTTGGAGTTAACTGGAAGGGTGAAATGACTACTAGTAGGGCCTGTGAAGAGGGAGTGGGGTTTGGAGTTAACTGGAAGGGTGAAATGACTACTAGTAGGGCCTGTGAAGAGGGAGTGGGGTTTGGAGTTAATTGGAAGGGTGAAATGACTACTAGTAGGGCCTGTGAAGAGGGAGTGGGGTTTGGAGTTAATTGGGAGGGTGAAATGACTACTAGTAGGGCCTGTGAAGAGGGAGTGGGGTTTGGAGTTAATTGGGAGGGTAAAATGACTACTAGTAGGGCCTGTGAAGAGGGAGTGGGGTTTGGAGTTAATTGGGAGGGTGAAATGACTACTAGTAGGGCCTGTGAAGAGGGAGTGGGGTTAGGAGTTAATTGTGAGGGTGAAATGACTACTAGTAGGGCCTGTGAAGAGGGAGTGGGGTTTGGAGTTAATTGGAAGGGTGAAATGACTACTAGTAGGGCCTGTGAAGAGGGAGTGGGGTTTGGAGTTAATTGGAAGGGTGAAATGACTACTAGTAGGGCCTGTGAAGAGGGAGTGGGGTTTGGAGTTAACTGGAAGGGTGAAATGACTACTAGTAGGGCCTGTGAAGAGGGAGTGGGGTTTGGAGTTAACTGGAAGGGTGAAATGACTACTAGTAGGGCCTGTGAAGAGGGAGTGGGGTTTGGAGTTAACTGGAAGGGTGAAATGACTACTAGTAGGGCCTGTGAAGAGGGAGTGGGGTTTGGAGTTAACTGGAAGGGTGAAATGACTACTAGTAGGGCCTGTGAAGAGGGAGTGGGGTTTGGAGTTAACTGGAAGGGTGAAATGACTACTAGTAGGGCCTGTGAAGAGGGATTGGGGTTAGGAGTTAATTGGGAGGGTGAAATGACTACTAGTAGGGCCTGTGAAGAGGGAGTGGGGTTAGGAGTTAATTGGGAGGGTGAAATGACTACTAGTAGGGCCTGTGAAGAGGAAGTGGGGTTAGGAGTTAATTGGGAGGGTAAAATGACTACTAGTAGGGCCTGTGAAGAGGGAGTGGGGTTTGGAGTTAATTGGAAGGGTGAAATAACTACTAGTAGGGCCTGTGAAGAGGGAGTGGGGTTTGGAGTTAATTGGGAGGGTGAAATGACTACTAGTAGGGCCTGTGAAGAGGGAGTGGGGTTAGGAGTTAATTGGGAGGGTGAAATGACTACTAGTAGGGCCTGTGAAGAGGGAGTGGGGTTATGAGTTAATTGGCAGGGTAAAATGACTACTAGTAGGGCATGTGAAGATGGAGTGGGGTTTGGAGTTAATTGGAAGGGTGAAATAACTACTAGTAGGGCCTGTGAAGAGGGAGTGGGGTTTGGAGTTAATTGGGAGGGTGAAATGACTACTAGTAGGGCCTGTGAAGAGGGAGTGGGGTTTGGAGTTAATTGGGAGGGTGAAATAACTACTAGTAGGGCCTGTGAAGAGGAAGTGGGGTTTAGAGTTAATTGGAAGTGTGAAATGACTACTAGTAGGACCTGAGTAGGGTTAGTATATCCTGATGAGTGTGGTGGGTGTTATGTAGGATATTGGGATAGCTATTAATGATAGGGCTTGCTGTGTAGGGTAGGGATCAGGTGATATCAGAGAAGTTAGAGACTTAAATAGGGTCAGAGGTAAATTAGGGATCGAAAAAAGAACCTAAAGAGTGGTTGGGGATTATTAGCAAGGTCCATGTTCTTTGAAGCGGAAAGTTAGATTATTAACATAATGAAAACACAATTTCACAGTGTGATTGCGACAGGCACTTTGAGGAAATGCATTTCACGAGAAGAGTAAGCAGTAAGTAGTAAGTAAGTATTTCGAGAAGAGTAAGCACTAGGTAAGAGTAGGAAATAGGACTTCACGGGATAGGTGTATCAGTGATGCCATAACACTTATACTGTCTATGACGTAATAAGTGATTATATCCAAGATATAATAAGTGTAACGGAGATGATGTAACATGTAGAACCTTAATAAGTTCGGACAAAGACTCCGAGCGCAGAAATCTACTGTCAGTGACTAATTGGTCAATGTGGCAGGCTTCGATGCAATTCTGAGCCCTGGTCACGGCTTTCTTATCCTCGGAAGTAATGCCGTTGGCGGTGGTCTGAGTGGGAGGGTTTAATGTGACCGGTGCTGACCAGTGGTGATGGGGTTAGTGCAGGCTTAATAAGGGGCTTAATAAGGGGCTTAACAAGGGGTGTAGATTGGAAAGTGGTGCAGTTTAGTGAATATGAAGCTTAACGGGGGATGTCTTAATGTGGGTTTTAGTGAGGATTGCAGCTTAGTAGGATTAAAGAGGAGCCTAATGCGGGGTAATAGATTAGTGAGGGTTTAATTTTGGCATCTCTTTGTAATTTAGTGAGGTGGTGGTTTAATGAGGGGTTTCCTAAATGTGGAGTGGTAGTTTAATGAGGGGTTTCCTAAATTTGGAGTGGTAGTTTAATGAGGGGTTTCCTAAATTTGGAGTGGTAGTTTAATGAGGGGTTTCCTAAATATGGAGTGGTAGTTTAATGAGGGGTTTCCTAAATTTGGAGTGGTAGTTTAATGAGGGGTTTCCTAAATGTGGAGTGGTAGTTTAATGAGGGGTTTCCTAAATGTGGAGTGGTAGTTTAATGAGGGGTTTCCTATATGTAGAGTGGTAGTTTAATGAGGGGTTTCCTAAATGTGGAGTGGTAGTTTAATGAGGGGTTTCTCTAATGTGGAGTGGTGGTTTAATGATGGGTTTCTCTAATGTGGAGTGGTGGTTTAATGAGGGGTTTCCTAAATGTGGAGTAGTGGTTTAATGAGGGGTTTCCTAAATGTGGAGTGCTAGTTTAATGATGGGTTTCTCTAATACGGGGTGTTAGCTTAATGAGAAGTTTCTTTAATACGGGGTGATAGTTTAATGATGGGTTTCTCTAATGCGGGGTGTTAGCTTAGTGAGAAGTTTCCTTAGGGTGGTGGGTCGGAGTGCAAACAAACCTTACCAGACGAGCTGTCAGATGAAGTTGTGAAATAAGAATAGAAACTGCTAAGCACACCTGTGTCACTCCTGTTGGCAGTGAAGAGAGTTATGTAATATCTACAATAATATACTAATCATATTACATTCAAGCACATATCAAGTAAATTTAATCCTCAAATCGCATATGTCACATGTCACTTTTGTCAGAAATTCACACATCCTTGCTTCACTTTTGTATATAACAATATATATAACTACTTGTTCAAATTTCATTTCTCTGTATCTAAATATGCACACAACTCAATAAAGACATATTTCTTACAATATAGTTACTATAGAGTGACTATATAGTTACTATAGAGTGACTATATAGTTACTATAGAGTGACTATATAGTTACTATAGAGTGACTATATAGTTACTATAGAGTGACTATATAGTTACTATAGAGTGACTATATAGTTACTATAGAGTGACTATATAGTTACTATAGAGTGACTATATAGTTACTATAGAGTGAGTATATAGTTACTATAGAGTGAGTATATAGTTACTATAGAGTGACTATATAGTTACTATAGAGTGAGTATATAGTTACTATAGAGTGAGTATATAGTTACTATAGAGTGACTATATAGTTACTATAGAGTGACTATATAGTTACTATAGAGTGACAATATAGTTACTATAGAGTGACAATATAGTTACTATAGAGTGACTATATAGTTACTATAGAGTGACTATATAGCAACTATATAGCGAAATTGTAGATGTAGACAAAGCGAAAATTCTGAGATTTATGCTACTTTCATTAAACAAACCTTAGATTCGATTCATTCGATTCTGTCTTCACGAGCGAAATCTTTCCGTTGGGGCTCAAAAAGTCCTCAACCTAAGGAGAGCTTATAGTTGGTAACGAGGTCGTGACATTTGCATTATTCGCAATCGAAGCAAACAAACAAAACTTATATTATAACAATATGATTTGTTCGCGAGCATGTATTAATAACATTTAACAGAACCTTGTGAAATGAGTTACCCATAGTACTTTATTACATTAATATACAAATGACGTAAATATTGCGTAAGATACATTACAAGCACACGGTTCATTACATAATCCGTTCATTCATGGAAATAACGAAACCTGTAGACAATATTTTAGGTAATGAGAGAATTAATGAAATTAATGAAAAATGGTCGATTGCAATGTAAAAAAATTTAATAGATTCCTAAATGAAATTGATTAAGAATTAAATTAAAAATTATGTTGGAAATATTATAAATTGATATTTACAAAAAAAATTTAATTCAATTTTTTATAAAAATGAATTCCAAATTATTTGACATTATAAAAATAAATCACTTGGCAGATGATGCGGGGGTCTGGATGTGCAAACCTCAACTAGAAACTCCGGCAAAAGATTCGCTCTGTACAACTGCAACAGGCAGTCTAGAATATTCTTCCAACCGTCCCTCAGAATGTCCGCATGCCGATTGGTCAGCGTGAAGACGGTACGGGCGGCCAGACGCGCCTTTACATTGTTACCCAGAACAATGGGCAGAGACTCTGCAGACTATAGAGAGATTAGATGTAGGGGTAGGGAGAGGGATATATAGGAGGTGGCGGAGAGGGCGATTTAGGGAGTGGCGGAGAGGGCGATTTAGGTGGCGAAGGAGAGGGAGATGTAGGGGTTGAGAGAGATGTAGGGGTTGAGGGAGATGTAGGGGTTGAGGGAGATGCAGGGGGAGATATAGTAGTTGATGAAAGGTAGTAGATATTTTACAATTGGATGAGACTGCAGATTGAGGTGTTAAGTGGTTTGTGAAAATGGTTGCATGAGTAAGGGGACTGTAAGAGAAAGGCAAGGAAAGGGCGAAAGGAGTAAAGATGTAGAGATTAATGGGAGAGTGAGAGGATGGTAAGGAAAGAACAAGGGGAAGAACAATGAAGAGGAATGTGTATAATAGCAATATGATATGTTAAAAGGGGAGAATGCAGTCGTCAAATATTTTTTTTATATTCCATTTACGTTTATTCATGTTACAAATATTATTGTGAAATCTCACATCAAAAAAGCAATACAAATTACATAAATGACATGTTTCATAAGGATAGTTAATAAATATATTATTGATAAATAGAATACATTATATATTATTATGATAATAATGGATTTTCGAATTTTAAAAAAAATTATCTAATATTGAATGATTTATGAAATAACATAATATTTTGTTTTCAATATAATTATTTTCATACTCTTACTACTTTTATATTTGTAACTACACATTCAATACATGATATAATTCACTACTTTCTGTTACATACACTAACACCATATGTATTAATACAATAGAAAATACATTACAATAAGTATCAATTTAGTTAAAGCTGTAAAACTTTTTTTTTCAAATAATATAAAAATTAGAATATTCCTTATTTATGGATAAACCTTTACATTATCACAAAATAAAAACAACTACCTAGAATTATGTACTTATATGTATTCAATAAATGTATTCAATGTGTACTCATATGTATTCAATAAATCTGTCAAAAAATCATAGCAATATTCAAAGAAATGAATCTCTATAAATGTAACTATAGTTACGTTTTGCATAGAGAATACATCCCTTTGTCTGCACAATAAACACTGACAACTGCTGTTCCCCTAAAATAAGTTTTGAATATAAAAAACCTCAGTGCTGCTCAGCAAAGTTGTAAATTTGCAAAGAGAAATAATCAAATTATCAAAAACATCTCCCATTTCATAGTGGGCAGAAATCACCGCACACTTCCTATTCAGTGGGAGGGGTTCAGGTATAGGAGGCGGTTGTGGGAGGCGGTTGTGGGAGGGGCTCGTGAACGCGGCGGTGGTGATACCGGGAGAGGCTAATTCCGGTGGATATGGGATGAGCAATAGGAGACAATGGTGGGAGGAAGCAACAATGGAATCGGCGGGAGGTGTCCATAGCGGCGGGAGGTGGTAGAGACGGCAAGAATAATGGGAGGAGCTAACCTGAAACCCGTAATGGCTTTGTGGATGATGGTTTCGTTGGAGCTGCGGTCAAACACAAAGCTAAGCGCTGCCACGGCCGGACCCCAGACCAAAGAGAACAATGCCCGGTCAAGTACTCCAGTAGCCACGTAATCATAGTCTGTGTCGCTTCTCATCAACAGCATCTGGGAAGGGGTCAGGGGTCGGAGTTAGAAGGGGGTCATACGGGGAGGAGGTTTTAAGGTAATCGGAGTGGGTAGAATTTGTCAGGGGGAGAGTGTTGTAAAGGGTCAGAAGGGGGAGAGGGCAGTAAGGGGTTCAGAGGGGGAGAGGGCAGTAAGAGGTTCAGAGGGGGAGAGGGTTGTAAAGGGTCAGAAGGGAGAACTTTTACGAGGTTGTTGGGTGTAGGACGTCGTAAACACTATCTGAGAAGAAATAGGAGAAAAGGGAGATGAGGGAAAAAGGGGCGAAGGTTTTAATGTGCGGGTGTAGTTTAATACAGAACCGGTTACGTTAATGCATAAATGAATTAATAGGGCATTGTTGAAATTGATATAGTGTAGGGAATTAGGTCGATTAACAACACTATTCAATGGTAAAGAGATTCATTCTTGAACCTTCCACAAGTAGTTTTCTTTCACGAGTCCAGTTTGTTCAGAAGGCATTACGATTTCTGTATTTCTGCATATTGTGTTTATTAATTATAATAATATTTATTAGAAATGTGTAAAAGCAATTAGTAATTTCATATAAGCTCTAGATAAATTACAATGACATTTTTACTGAAAACTAAAACTAAACAAATTTAATGAAAAGCAAATTTACAATTTCATGTTTTACTATAAACTTGATAGCCGAATAAATGCTCTCAAGCATTGATTGGTCAAAATCTCCTCCTCCATTTACACCTTTCACATTCTTTTTGAATTCCTATATTCAAATTAATCAAATCTATAATTCTCATTATATATAATTATATATATAAAAAATACATGTATAAATAAATAGTTATACATATTTGTATATATAAAATAATCATATACTTATCATCAAAGTAACAATGATGATTAAAGACTGACCACTACGGTCATCGGCACATTCTGCTTCTTGGCATTAGAGTTGTGCTGGTCGACGTTTAGAATGATGACCGCATAGGCCAAAGTGAACGCTGCGTCCACGTTTACAAATGGTTTACCATTTGTAGTCTGCATAAACACAATAAAATTAAATTGTAGTACAAATAGATTATTTCAATTTAATAATTCATATTTTGTCATCTAGACCTCATTATTTGTTTAATAGAGCAAGTATTTCATATTATTACATATTACCAATCATCGTTATTCCTTATCATTGTTATTATTTATCATTGTTATTCCTTATCATTATTATTATTTATCATTGTTATTCCTTATCATTGATATTACTTATCATTGTTATTACTTATCATTGTTATTATTTATCATTATTATTATTTATCATTGTTATTACTTATCATTGTTATTACTTATCATTGTTATTATTTATCATTGTTATTCCTTATCATTGTTATTATTTATCATTGTTATTGCTTATCATTGTTATTCTTTATTATTGTTATTATTTATCATTGTTATTCTTTATCATTGTTATTCTGCATATTATTTCCATATTATATAAAATTATGCACACGAAATCTAAATGAAAATTCTGTTCAATTTTACGTATTCATAAATTATTATTATTAACTGACCTATAAAGTTACATCATACACCGACATCGCTACACTACACCGACATCGCCACACTACACCGATATAGCTACACTGCGCTAACTACACTGGCAGAATGCAATAGCGCAGGCGTAATCATTTTCGTTCCATTAATCAACAGATCCCAATGTACGCCCCAAAGATAATAAGTTACAAAACAACGCGCTGCTACCAACCGTCCAAACGTCGGCGAAATGTTCGAGTAAATACTGAATAACTGGCGCCTCTCCGGGCAATCGGAATGATTCTAAAAGTCTCCTCAGAGCTTCGTCGATGCGAGAATTTTCAAAGTTGAAATTCCTACGGAAATTTCATTTAAATAACCGGATATAAAATAAGCATAACGAAACTAGACTTCATCCTGTAGCTACTGGTTACTTAATCATAACTGAATTAGTTTAGAATTGTGTTTAAATAATGTCTACATTTGGCATACTGTAACTAGTAGTAACTAACTACCTATTAAACCAGATTACATAACCATATATTATTATATAATTGATGTACCACTACCAAGAAAATCATTAAAAACTCGAGTTTTTTTGCCAATTTTTTAAAAAATATATTTTATTTTTATTCAAAATACGCTCTATTTATTGTTCTTTATAATAATTATGCAATAATATGTGGTTATGTAATCTGGACTCGAGTTAATTGAAGGCAATATGTAGTAGCGAATACGAACTTGAGGAAAGCGAGCAAGATGGTTTCGTTTTTTCGCGAGCTCACAAACTCGCCGATCTGTTTCTTGTCCAGTCGCGGATTCTCTCGCAGGAAGGCCGCGATGCTCTCCGGAGCGGCGGTCAAGAGGTTGTGCTGCTGAAGGTAGGCGATACCCTTCGAGGGCTTCTGGTTGAACAACTCGGTGCCGGTTGTGTAAATCTGCGATAAACCGAGTAAACATAGCTAGAGTTACATAGCTAGAGTTAGTTAATCTAGTGCTACCAAATAATTCATTGCAGGAAGAGTAAAAACTTTGCAATTATGAGTCATTTATTCATGGATTCATTTATTCCTGCATCGAGTGATAATTAATAACTTTAAACGTTGATTGGTGCAAATCTAGACAACTACAACGGCTAAGGCGTTCAAACGGGGCTTTCAAGAAATAAACAGTTTTCACGAAAACCGATTGAAGACGGAAACCTTTTTCTTATTCCTGATCGCGTGGATATGTTGGTCGGACGGAACCTCGGCGGTGACGTTCATTCGGTTCTCGCGAACTTTACTCTCCGAGCTGACTTCGATGTCGACTGAAAGTTTCGACGCGGTTTCAGTTGATAGATAATAGACACGAGAGAGTTACTAGCGCTATTATGCAATCGAAATCGTAGCGTGCTACACTCGGCTATAACGAACTTTCGTGTAAACTCGATTCCTCGTTGAACGTGCCTTTAAAGGATTTCTTCACTGCGATAATAAAAATAAATGTAAAGCAAATGCTATATTTGAGTTTCTGGGATTCGTATAGAAAACATAAGAGCTTTATTGAATATCTAAAGAAACTTTAAAAGTTTGGGTTAAAATGGAAAAGAAAGTTTTTAACGTAAACATTCAATATTGTCTTCCGTGTCATTTGTTAAGAATCTGCAATGAGCTTCAATCCCTTCAATAATCGCCAATAATGCTTCCAAAGACAGCAAATGAGTAGTGAAGATTCCGGATACAGGAAACGCATTCTGGGATATTAAATTATAAAAATGCACTTCCAATTTTGCCAATAATATTACAACTACAAAGTTACTATCGCTTACAAATACGAATCAGTCGCAAACCTTAGAAAGCATTTTTGTAAGTTCTTCGAAGAGACACGAACTAAATAACTTGCAATCGTAGTTAAGGTAGAGTTCCCCGACGAGCCCCGGAATTCGCAGTAGCTGAACAATGGCGTCGAGAGCGATTTCCCTTTGTTCGTACGATACTCTGGCCGATTCGATTACTACTACGGCCATTAATTTCTCAAAGTACATCTGTTGCGATGAAATACCATATAATCCGGTGAGTCACGGAGTACCATTCGAATCATTTTCATCCGAAATACAATATATTATTGATAATCTATGCAAAATTCTATGTGGAATGGTACAATACTCAATTCTACTATCATCATCACTGGTGATACATAGGAAAATAAGTTTTTTTTAAGTGGATAAAATATCAATAATTGTAACCTTCATGATTGTAATTATATTTGTTTGTAATTTTATTATTGTATTATTTCTATATATTTTACTTAATAAAGTTCATATGTTCATCATTTATTTTATTCCCAATCTTAAAAACTTCTAATTAAAATATTTAACTAATAAAGAATTTCAGAAAAAATGTAAAATCATATTCTTTAAACTCAACTTTATCAAAATATTAAAATTGAGCGCAGTTGGTAACTAAAATAGAAAATCTTAAAACTTAGTATTCTTACCCCAATTTGAAATACTTATTTACCCTTTATTTACCCTTTATTTGATGTAAATGTATTCATTATCCAGGAAGGAAAGTCCGTAGCATAAACTACCGCCAAATAAAATGCCTATTATTTTACATCGAAGAAAAAACACGCAAACGAATTTACGTAAGTACAAAAAATTGCACCGAGAAAGAGGTAATGAGGAAAGTTAGTAAATAATGCCAAACCTCCAACTGAAACTTGAGATGTTTCCTCAGGCACTCGAACATCAAAAAGCAAACTCGAATAGACGCCGCAAACAACGACAGCCGTTCGCATTGTAGTAACTAGAGGTCAAGAGAACAGGGATTCAAGTGCATCGGGCTGAGGGTTAATATTAGCACCGTCTAATAATTGATTACAAAAATAGTCTGCTATGATTTGTGAAATAATTATGAAATTAAATGAAATAATTGATTCTTCTAAATGACCTAGAAACGAAAGATGAGTGTAAGATCGATACAAACACAGTGTTAGAAATAGATTGTTAGAAATAGAGTGTTAGAAATAGAGTGTTAGAGTAGAGAGTTAGAAATAGAGTGTTAGAAATAGAGTGTTAGAAGTAGAGTGTTAGAAATAGAGTGTTAAAGTTGAATAAGAACTAACAAAGAATAAATGTCGGCACATGTCGTCCTTGATGAGGTGCAGAATCGACGAGAAGCTGGCGAGGTGATCAGCGCCAGTTTCCATGGCAACCTGTATTAAAAAGCACCCGTATGTCAATCGGTGCATCCGAAAAGAGTTCAGTTGTGAAACTGACGTGATTGAATTGAATTTTATGAGGTAATTCACGCATATATTCGATAAAGGACTAATTATAGAATAATTGTGATTTGAAAGTTGCCATTTTGATTTATATTATATTTTGGATAACACGGAACTAGGATAAAGTATAAAGAACCCAACTGTTCAATACATATTCACTAATTCTTGATACTAAGAAATGTTGTTTTTAAGAAAATATGATATATAAGTTGTAGGTATCAAGTGAGGTGCCACTGTGAGGTGTCACTATGAGGTATCACTATGAGGTGTCACTATTATGTATCACTATGTGGTGTCACTACGAGGTTTCACTATAAAGTGTCACTGTGAGGTGTCACTTTGAATTGTACTGTGAGGTATCACTATGAGATATCATGGTGAGGTGTCACTATGTAGTGTCACTACAAGGTGTCGCTATGAGATGTACTGTGAGGTATCACTATGAGATGTAACGGTGAGGTGTCACTACGAGGTGTCACTGCGAGGTGTCAATGTGAGAAGTCAATACGAGGATTTTAAGCGAAGTGCTTTGCAATGGAATGTTAAGCCGGAACCCTACACCGACCGTCAGCAGGCTGAGTCCGATATGCATCATCGCGTCGGTATTGTGTCGATCGTGGGGGCTCGTCAACGACACCACAAAGCGCAGCAGTTCGCGGACGCAGGGCAAACCGTACGGCGTCAACGGTCCAGAGAAGCGGTGTCGGCCGCAGAAGCGAACACCGCGAGGTCCGATGAATTCTTCCGGGACTTCATCTTTGCGGAGAAAATGTGGCGTTTGGAAAGTGAAGCGAGAGGAGGTGGAGTGAAAAAACATAAATAAGAAAGAAAAGTGAAATAATGGATAAATAATGGATAAATATCTCTACCAACCATTACAAATGCTAATATTTCAGATGCCGTGAAATAATAACATTAAAGTAATGAGGTAATAATTAATAGATATTAATTAATAGATAATAATTGATAAGGTAATGAGGTAATTAACTAATAACGTAATAAGTTATTAAGAAAATGAGATTATTAAGTAATTAAGTAATAATTAATAAGGTAGTTAAGTATTAATTATTAAGTTAATTCGGTAACAAGGAATTAAGAAATAAAGTAATAACATGATTAAGATAATAAAGTTATTAATTAATAAGGTAATAAAGTAAAATAGTATTAAGGTAATGAGATAATAAAGTTATTAATTAATAAGGTAATAAAGTAAAATAGTATTAAGGTAATGAGATAATAAAGTTATTAATTAATAAGTTAATAAAGTAAAATGGTATTAAGGTAATGAGATAATAAAGTAATTAATTAATAAGTTAATAAAGTAAAATGGTATTAAGGTAATGAGATAATAAAGTTATTAATTAATAAGGTAATAATTAAAAAATAGTTCAGTATTAAGGAATTAAAAATAAAGTAATAAAGTAATTAATTAATAAGCTAATAAGTTCGAATTGTATTAAGTTATTCAAGGTTATAAAATAATTTAAGTGATTAAGTAATTAAATAATAAGTAGATGATAAGGATGAGGTAACAAAGTAATTAAAATAATAAAGTAATTAAGGTGATAAAGTAATTTAAGTAATAAAGTAATTAAGATAATAAAGTAATTAAGGAATAAAATAATTAAGTACTAAGGTAATTAAGGTAATACAGTAATTAAGGTAATACAGTAATTAAGGTAATAAAGTAATTAAGTAATAAAGTAATTAAGTAATAAAGTAATTATGGAATAAAGTAATTAAGTAATAAAGTTATTAATTAATAGATCAATAAAATTATAAGGAATTAAGGTACTGGATTAATTAGAAACAACTTTTGCTACCTTCATAATTTGCACTATCATATTTATCGTCTTGCGATTTCACACGATCTTCGCCAGAACCCTATAAATAGATAAGATGAGTCAAGAAATATTAATACCGAGTGGATACTGAATCATTGATTCGTTGAAACTCACATGGAGTGATTGCTGAATATCTACGACCCCGCCAGCATTCTCTACAGGCGTAGTAGCGATGACTTCCTGTTTCTCGGCGATTTGGCATTCCGACTTGGGCACCATGGTTTCGACTTCGAGGTCATTGACGGGAGGTTCTTTCAGAGGGGCCTGTCATTGTTATGCGAAAATATGTTAAATACAGTACAAATATCAAAGAATTAATTTTATAAATACAGATTTAAAAATAATGTTTAATGCAATATGCAATTAATGTAAAAAATATAGAAAAAGAAGATATTTAATGTACACGAATAGTTGGAAATTTTACAAAAATCTTTATTTTTAAAGAAAATGTACTTTAAATATTTATAAAAAGATTTTATATTAAGTTAATTATATTTAAAGTTGAATTATAATTAAATTAAATATATATTGTTAAATTATAAATTTCTTTAAATTCATTATGTACAGGAGATATGGATAGTTAGTTTATAGAAGGTGTGGTCAGTTAGCTTACTAGAGGAGTGGTCAGTTAACTTACAAGAGGAGTGGTCAGTTAGCTTACGAGAGGAGTTGTCAGTTAGTTTACAGGAGATATCGACGCCTCACCTTTTCGCTGTGTTTCACTTTCGCTCTCGAGGCAGTCGAGTGCTTCTTCTGCTGTCGATGTTGGTGGGAGGAAGACGGCGGGGTCGCCGAGCCGGAGTTCATCTTGTGCGACGGCTGGTCGATGCAACGCATCTTCAGTTTCTTCATGTTGGTGAACCATTTCGCGTCCTCCTGGAATTCGGGAAGTCGCCGAAATAGAATGCAGACCATATCCATCAGCGTGTTCTCGGCGGACCTCCTCAGAAGTTCTGGAGGTGGGGCGTTGGGAAAGTGAAGGTGTTGGCGGAGATCGCACCGATGAGGAACGGCAAGGTGAATGTGGCGCAGAGGATGGATG
This sequence comes from Osedax frankpressi, assembly GCA_964035775.1. Classification (NCBI taxonomy): domain Eukaryota; kingdom Metazoa; phylum Annelida; class Polychaeta; order Sabellida; family Siboglinidae; genus Osedax; species Osedax frankpressi. The sequence continues at coordinate 30,483,371 of OZ038316.1, forward strand.
GGCATGTGGTGATGTCGCGAAGAGTGAAAGAAGTTTGGTAGGAGGAATGTTAGTTTTATTTTATAAATTCTGAAAGTCAGGGGAAATGAAGTTTGTATTCAATATTGCATTAATATTGTTCAATATAAGGAATAGGGATGTATATTTAGAAAGGATATTATATAATATTTTAATTAAACCAACCAGAGAGTCTCATCTCGAAACAAATCCTGAAGCATGATTGCATAATCTCACAAACGCTCTCATTGGTCAACAGGGTACCAGCTTTACTATTTAATAACGTTCTGAGAACCTGGTAATGGTGAGACAAAGGAGTTATGTAAGGTAGAGATGGTGAGATAAAGGAGTTATGTAAGGTAGAGATGGTGAGATAAAGGAGTTATGTAAGGTAGAGATGGTGAGACAAAGGAGTTATGTAAGGTAGAGATGGAGAGACAAAGGAGTTATGTAAGGTAGAGATGGTGAAATAAAGGAGTTATGTAAGGTAGAGATGGTGAGATAAAGGAGTTATGTAAAGTAGAGATGGTGAGATAAAGGAGTTATGTAAAGTAGAGATGGTGAAATAAAGGAGTTATGTAAGGTAGAGATGGTGAGATAAAGGAGTTATATAAGGTAGAGATAGTGAGATAAAGGAGTTATGTAAGGTAGAGATGGTGAGATAAAGGAGTTATGTAAGGTAGAGATGGTGAGACAAAGGAGATATGTAAGGTAGAGATGGTCTGAGACAAAGGAGTTATGTAAGGTAGAGATGGTCTGAGACAAAGGAGTTATGTAAGGTAGAGATGGTCTGAGACAAAGGAGTTATGTAAGGTAGAGATGGTCTGAGATCATTTTAGGTCGTATGTAATTATTGTAGAGGTTTAAAATCTCTCGTAATTCGTAGAATCAAAATCTCGCAATTACTGAAAGCTAACATGAAGTATCTTCATCAAAACCACTTCGTCGGAGCTGGGGTCGGTGCCAACGAAGCGGGCGTGTGTAACGGCGTCGGCGATGTTGTCGATTGCGGCGCAGACCGTCTGGTCATCGCTACGGCTCGTGTCTGCGAAGGTCGCGAGTTCAATTAATTCGTGGACGTAATCAAATTAATTCATGGACGTAATCAAACTAATTCATGGACGTAATCAAACTAATTCATGGACGTAATCAAACTAATTCATGGACGTAATCAAACTAATTCATGGACGTAATCAAACTAATTCATGGACGTAATCAAACTAATTCATGGACGTAATCAAACTAATTCATGGACGTAATCAAACTAATTCATGGACGTAATCAAACTAATTCATGGACGTAATCAAACTAATTCGTGGACGTAATCAAACTAATTCGTGGACGTAATCAAACTAATTCGTGGACGTAATCAAACTAATTCGTGGACGTAATCAAACTAATTCGTGGACGTAATCAAACTAATTCGTGGACGTAATCAAACTAATTCGTGGACGTAATCAAACTAATTCGTGGACGTAATCAAACTAATTCATGGACGTAATCAAACTAATTCGTGGACGTAATCAAACTAATTCGTGGACGTAATCAAACTAATTCGTGGACGTAATCAAACTAATTCGTGGATGTAATCAAACTAATTCGTGGACGTAATCAAACTAATTCGTGGACGTAATCAAACTAATTCGTGGACGTAATCAAACTAATTCGTGGACGTAATCAAACTAATTCATGGACGTAATCAAACGTATTCAATGATGCACAACGCATGTTCACTCATATAATATATTTACTAATGATCGGATAAACTTGGGAAAATCACATTTAGTGAAGCGAAAAGGAAAAGTTTGCGAGGGAAATGATTTCTAGATGCGAAATCGCGAATGAAATCCGTGTCTTGAAATATACATATATGATAATAATATGATTCATAGAAGAATATGTATCTCTTTAATGAAATAATATTGTAATAACTCGATGTACTCATCTCAAAATAGCAATTTGTTTTAGCGAATACTAACTTAAACAACTTTGATTGTATTTAAATAATCGTAGGTATAAATATAAACTTATACTATAAACATTGCTACGGTAAATGTTTGCTTTAGATTAACTTCTCGATTGCGCAAATGTCTGTACCACTCACTAACCGATGAACGAGTAGGAAATGAATTTATTGACGGATGCGAGAGCCATCGCAGTTATGGGTCCAGTTGTCTCTTCGGATCGAATGACCTCGAGGTACGGAGAGAGGAAGTCGTTCGGAGATTCAAGTTCGCTTAGGCTTGAAATAGAGTTCAAGCATTGCTTCAATTTCAAGAAACTGCAAATCAAAGGATCCTGTTCCTCCTCCTTGCAATTGAATTCAGTTGGTAAAATAGTAAATTAGATATGTGCATTTATTTAAAAAATGTATTTATCATGTTCATATATGTATATTGTATAGATAATATATATGTATATTGTATATTGAATATATGTATATTGTATATACATTGTATTGTATGTATATTGTATACATGTATATTGTATACAAAATACAGAGAAATCTTCTCAGTTGATTTTAATTTTGTTTGTTCAGAATTATTTGATAATATTTTAAACTGATTTTATGTTTTTAATGAAAATAGTGATCATACATGTAAAATGTCATATAATAAATATTTCATTGGGATATTAATCAAAGGTATTGAGAAATCATCTCTAAATGTTACAATTTGAGTTTCGAATATCTGTGTAATATTAAATTGAATATTTCCATATAGTTGTAATGTTGTAATGTTTGTATTTGATCCAAATTAAAGAAAATAGTGCAATGATTCTAAGAATTTACGTTATTATTTTTAAATTATATTATATAACATATTATATAACATTCTATAATAGTATGCAATATTTAAGTATCTAAACTTGACTTATATTAATATAATATTGAGTTCTAATATATCTATTATTTAGTTCATTAGATTAGAACACGGCAGATTTTTATAATCAAGTGCCATATTTTAATTAATTAATTAATTAGTAATAATAATACCAATATAATGTAAACAAAGCTCCTACTTATAATAGCGATATCATAATTGTACAAACATCCAATGAACATTATAAGTATATGTAAATTGTAAACATTTACGATTTGGATTTGGGAAATCCATTTTATAACTAAAATCGATATTAAGATCTATAAAAAATATATCAAATGGAGGGTTGCCTATGGACCCCATGGACTGGTGATATGTCTATATGTCAACTAGGATCACTAACGTGATGGTTGTGGTACAGCCATCTGGTGTTACGTCTCAGCGCTGTCACCATGAGATTCAATTCTCCCTGTACGATGCACACGCCATTTGGAGGGCACTCCATTATTCTCACCAAATACCACTGTTATTAATGGTATGTAATATAAATTACGAAAATATATATTAGTAATTCTATTTACTATATTATTACTAATTCTATGATAACATGTAATATTAGATTATATTAGTGATTATTTATTTAGTAAATGTATAACTTATGACAGATCTATTAAATAATTTTTCATATTCGAATTTACTAAATGATATATATAATTTATATAGATATTATATATAATAATATTATATTAATATACTAATGATATATGCTAATTATTATTATAATAATTATCATATCGGTTTTAAATTAATATTATATATTGCAATTTAATTAGGATCAAGTAAATAATTGACTTCATTTAGTTTAACTTTCAAAACACAAGTTGTATCACTACAAATTCAGCAAATTGGTTACACACATTATTTACTTATATAAAGGAGTAATCACCTGACTGCAGATACTCCTATCTATTTCAATGATAATATAGAATAATGATGGCATAATTAATTGGAATGGCATTATATGAAATGCATGCATATTCAATAGAGAATATTATTAATATATATATATATATATATATATATATATATATATATATATATATATATATATGTAAAACTTGCACAGTATACATAGTAAGTATTAAATAAAAGAATATCAGAAATAATGCTCAACAAATATATTCCACATTTAATATATATATATATATTACTATATATTTTATATATATATATATATATATGTATATGAAAATATAAAATTATAATAACAAATGTTTATATGTGTACTGAAAAAGTACATGAAAAATAGATAGAAGGACGAGGAAAATAGACTGGACATGAAAAATAGACAGAATAACGAGGAAAATAGACAGAAGGACGAGGAAAATAGACAGAAGGAAGAGGAAAATAGACAGAAGGACAAGGAAAATAGACAGAAGGACAAGGACATGAAAACAATAGACAATAGACTGGACATGAAAAATAGACAGAAGAACATCAGAAGGAGTAGTTGCTAAAAAACAGAAAAATAATATGGACGATGTTCCTTCAAGAAGATGAAAGGAATTTGAATATCGCTATATATAGCATCTGTATATGTTGTGTAATAACTACCCCCATCCCCTTCCCCTTCCACTCCTATTCAGTACATTGAAATTAAATCGTTTATACTTTTAAACTATCAATAATGCAAATGTAACCACATGTTAATATTACTCTGTATGTGTCTATTTTTATACTCGTATATATGTGATAGGGGTGCTAAAATGTAAATAATGGAGAGCACGGATAATCAAAAGCAATATTAATAATAGATTGAAAAACTATTAGGATAGTGGACAGTTTATATGAATACAAGAAATTTATCAAAGTTATATGGAATATTTATTTAATCACTAATTACATCAGTTACCCAATTAGGGAAAACGTTAAAATCAACGGAAAGGTTTAAGTAAAAGTAATAGAAGTGTTGATAGTAAGAAATCGCTAATGGGGATCCAATTACTACATTGCTTATTACACAACAATCAAATCATCGCAGTCAATATCCATCAGCGTTACGCATTCTTATTTTAGATTAAGAGCGTTACTTGTTGTGGCATTCCACTCGTGTGTAATCTAACAAAACATCTAATGTGCAGGTCACAAATAAATAATAAATTTAGAATATATTAAGATTTCATATTATTTTATTTGAATATTGATAAAATTAATTTATTATATTCATGTTGTATATAGATTACTCTTAATCCATATTGAGTATGTAAAACAGAAGGTTATAAAAATGGTTATAATGATTTGTATATACTACATTACACAGATTCCACCGAATCATATCATTATTTTATATTATTATTTAAATAGATAGGACGGTCTACGATATATTTATTGGACACAAGTCAAATGTCCATATCGGAAATATATAAACTATTACACGAAAAATAATTGAAGTTGAAGTATGTACTTGATCTTTAATTTATATTAAAATTTCTTATAAAAAATAATATAAAAAATTTATAAATTGTCAGAATTATTAAATAAAACATATTGCTAATGATTATTAAATATAAATTACAATCAAAGTACGTATGGGTCATATTATAATAATTCCTAGTTGATAACAATTTAATTTTAATAAAAAACATATTTTTGTTTTATTTTTAACAATATATTTATGATAATCATCGAATTTACCAATTATAATGAATCGTTAATATGTTAATATATTATATTAATATTGACAAAATATTTTATGATTTTTTAGCAAAGTATTTGCATTCAATATCACATTTAAGTCACGACATACTCAACAGTAAGTTTACGTATATAATGTATTTTAAGGATACAATATATACAACATATATTTGCGTTAAAAATATGTATAGATAATGAATTAAACATAGAAAATTTAAATTTACCTTAAATACCCTTATTATATCTAATTATGTAAATTTCAATATCAATGTTTTGATTTTGTGATTTTTTGTAATTATTTATTTACTTACGTGGATCGCATGCGTCGGTTTCTTTTTATAATTAGTGCATAGATTATATCAATTCTAAAAAATATTTCTATCATAGAAAATATTCTAAATATTTTATAATAAGTAAATGTTATTTCATTTGTATATTTTGCGATGTTAATATTATATATATATATATATATATATATATATATATACATGTATATATATAGAATATTAATAGATTGACATTCTTATTATTAATTATTTTTTAAATAAAAAAGTTAATAATATTTATATATGATATTTTTCATGTATGACTCATATTTAATTAGTATACTTATTGCATTTCCATATTTCAGTAATATATACTATAATATTGATTTCATGGGTGAGTATTTCTTATTGTACAACATGCAAACTATATTTAACATAATAATTTAATATAATAATAATATATTATATATGTATGGTTCATTTTCAAAGTTAAGCATAAATAAGCTACTGAATTATCTTATATCCTTAAAATTATAATGTTCTAAATGCATATATTTCAATTATATATAGGATACAGGTGACTGTGTATTTTAATGAAATTACAATTGTCTCATTATATTAGATAATGATATAATGAAATATGATTATATTTTTTTAATTAAATTTATTTTCTATAGAAGAATATTATAAATTATTGTATTCGGATATTCATATATTGATTTACGAAGGAATATTATGTTAGCATATACATTGATTACATTTCCTGTATCGCAGTGCCATTGTATACACAATTATAATGAACCCTGGATACCAATTAATTGGCAGTTAACAAGATTATATTACGTTTTCTATTTGTATTATTCGAAGTAGTAACTTAATATCTCTTATATCTTATATCATTATCCCTTATATTAGTTACGCAAGGATTGATATTCACAATTAATATTGATTAAATAAATCATTAAATAAATAACTAAATTTAGTTCTTTAGTAGAATCTTTACTTATTGTTTTCAATAATATATATACTTTTTTTCAAGACATTATCTTTATATCCCTTATATTCAATTGGGAATGTTTCACTACTAAGTTAATGTATATAGTTATATCGTATATAATTAATGATATAACATAGTAAGCGTGATACAACACCCATTCAACTCGTATCGAGACTTTTATATATTTGTAGATAAATAGTAAATTTAATATTTAAATGTATATCAACTAAACATCATATTATTTAAGATAATCAGTGTTGAAAACTATTTATTATAGATGTTTAATATTAAAATTATAAATTTATGACAGTGTTTTTTCCATTATTTGTCCACTGTCGTGTCCCAGAATGGAACATGTGCCAGAATGTAACCTACACATATAATATTATAAACAAATATAAACAAAACTTTAAAATATCTTATTTAAGATATTTTAAAGTTTTGTTTTACAATAAATCAATTTTGAATAATTTCAAATCAATAAGAATATACTTAATATGATTAAAATACATACGAGTAAATTATTTTATAGATATTAAATGTTTAACTAATAATATAACTAATCCATATATTATCACTTATAGCGATTAAAATAAATTCTTATAAGGATGTCTTCTGTCAAATAGTTGATAAATAAACATGCCAATCAGAGAAGTATAAATATTGAATTTTAAAATTATAAATATATATATATAGATAATAAATTTGAATTTTATATAAATATTTTTATATATAATTTCTATTTTAAGGGGATTCATAATATATTTAGAATTTATATATACACATTTATATACTACTTTTTGTAGAGTTACTACCATTAAATTCTTAAATATATTTTCAGATAGTATATTGAGAATAGATGTGTGATGTCATTCTCGGCCGACAATGCTATAGCGATTACTCTATAGAGTAGATTTGTAGATAATGGAAGTACTTATTACTAATAAGTTTAAATTATATAAATAGTCTAGTCATAGCAAGATATGTTATGCGTATCATATCCTCGGTAGTGTATCATAGTAATATGGTAAATTAATCGAGCCCGTTTTTACTTTCGGCATAAGTAAAATAAATAAAAGTTAGTTCAGGACAACCGGAGATTGAAATCCGATATAAATACAATATGTGCTATTTTGTTATATTATTAGAGAATATTTTATTTTCTAACAAATATTTGATCTCTTTTGATAACATATTTAATCTCTTTTAATATCGTATTGGTAATTATAGTATTCCGATTATTGAAATATATTTTTTAATTTGAATTTGAGTAACCACGCCCTGATTTATATGCCAGATATTGATTAATACGCCCACATTTAAGAATATGAAAATGATATTTTTTAATATTATAGAAAAAATATATGATAGCATATAATAATAGCTGCTATTATTACTAATCATTAAGTAATTAAGCTATATTATTGTATAATTATTTTAGATATGTTTGTAAAGATTATGGAAAATGTTACGTGAAGGTTCCATTCTGGCCATAGATTTGTATTTACCAGGTAAATACAAATCTATGATTATGGCACAGGTTCCTTTCTGGGACACGACACTACTAGAGTAATATAATTTAATATTTCAAATTTCAAAATACATTTTTATTTACATTGTTAATATATATATATATCTATATATATATATATATTATTATATTAACTATATTATTATATTAAATATATTATTAAATTAGAATGTATTTTGATATATTTTTTTATTTTATAGTCATTATTGATCAAATTCTCAATGTATAAATTTAAAATACTTTTATTATCTTGCGTACTTGAATTAACCCTATGATAATATAATATAGTAGAAATAGGCGACTGGTTATATTGGAATTATTGAATATTATCCAAGCAAACCCCAGGGTAATTTTATTTTTTGCAGTGTATTTGCTTTCTATTATATTATTTTGTATTTATGTTAATCAACGGATTTTACAAAACTATATTAAACTATATTAATGTGTAGCAATTGCTAATAAAAGTGGCATTAAACTGAATGCCAATACATGTTGTTCGGTCACTCTCGCCAAACGCAAATATGTCAGTAATGGCTTAACTATAAACGGTTTACGAATTAGTTCATTAGAATTAGTGATACCAAAATATATACCTGGTTATTCCGGTAGGAATTACACTTCTACTCAGAGTTTCCAACACACTGCCAGTTGTATTGCATAAACTAAATGACTACACCTGTACACCTGTGGCAACCGCCATAAACATTTATGAGTCATCTTCTTCCATCATTCTCTAGTGATCTTCCCTCGGACGAGCATAGACGTGTACTTTACGGGGAAGTAAAATATATCGTGTTTAGTCATGCGAGCAATTACTTATAACTCCGACAACACTAGAATTTCTTTTCTGCGCAAGAAAAGTCTGTATTCTGTTTAATTGGGAACTAAATTAAATGCCTGCTATTTGTAACGTCCAAAGGTTTGAAAATGCACTTGTCGAATAACGAAATTATTATAAGTTTAGCTGATAACGAGATAAAATAAACTATAGACTCCACACACACACACACACACACACACACACACACACACACACACACACACACCAATATATATATATATATATATATATATATATATATATATATATATATATATATATATATTTCATGAACACCCATTAGTAATAGGTGGTTTTAAATTTAGATTTCAGAAATAAAGAAGCTATTTGTATGCTATAATAATATGTTAAAACAAATACATATTCTGATTCATGTTACTATTTACATAGTGTCATTTAATGCCTAGAAATACTGAAATAAAGCAAGAATCTACCTCTTCACGGTAGAAAAAAACTATAACGGCCATTCTGACAAATTATTCAGAAAACGCTCCTTAACATTACAACTTCGCATCTTATTATTAATTCATGTTTGGTAATGCTCCTATTATACAATAAATTACACCCAGATACTGAACGCCATATATTACTATTTGAAAACGCTTGTCGACGTTGGTAAAATAAAACAATATCATCTTTGCTCGTATATAATATATAGGCTATATATAGGCTATATATAGGCTATATATAGGCTATATATAGGCTATATATAGCCTATATAGGCTATATATAGCCTATATAGGCCATAGGCTAATCTCGATATTGGTATCCCAGTTACGAAAGTATAAAATGTGTTTTAAAGAAGCCATTCTAAATTAAATAATCTAGCAATTTTTCGATAGATAATTTCCAATCCGAAATATTTACTATTTCCAATACTATGCCTATCCTATTTTTATACCATATTTATATCTCAAAACTTGTTATTTTTATCTCTTAACTATTTATATTTATATATTTGTAAACGTTCATTATTATTATACACATACTTTTATTGTATTATGATTCTATCTATTTTACTTTTAAACATACATTTACACTGTTTTTACAACTATTTATATTGAATTATATATATAATTATATATAATATATATATGTATCGTGTTCTATTTTGCGGTGAAGGTTATTGTAAGTGAAGTTTTACGTACCCCTTTGTCGTAAGCACTATGTCTAACCCCCATACGTAGAACTTATAAGCTCTACATATAGGGGTTACGAAACAGTATACGACTCCTAATTCGTACCCTCTATATCGTATACTTGTAATTAGTTTTAAATTATTTATATTAATTTAGCAAATTAATCTTTTAAATCTATTTTCGAAACATTAATTAATAATCTTGCATGTGTACTTAAGGTTATCTAGCTAAATCGGTTCTCGCAGAAATTCAATGTAATTTAAATAATTTTAATTAATTATAAAGTTCTTCTCTTTCCTTTTAAGCATGGAAATGTATTCAATTGACTCGTCTCAAAAAGAAACTTCATAATTTTCCTATAAAATATAAAGAAATTTATCTTTGTAATTGTACATAGCTATTATAGAACACATTATTTTTGGTTCAATAGTTCCTTACTATAAAGATATAACCATGTTTTAATGATTTTTATTGGATGATATATTTTGATATCAATGTTCATATTTAGAATAATTCTTCATTGAATTTAGACTAATCCTAGACTTAATCATTTTGAATAATACAATTACTTAGATCATATATATTATCCCTCCTTTTGACTAGTACAAGATATTTCACGCGAAAAATGGAAAACTAACAAATACTACACAATTATTTTTTAGTTTTATTATATAATAATTATTATATAATCATATTTGATATACTGCACATAATTAAGCATAAATGCTTATAAGTATACTTCAAAAAACTAAATTCATAAATTACGAATAATAATTATATAATTAAAGAACCATATTGTATAATTCATATTTTTCATGTTTATTGCTTTGTTTATAACTTGTTGATATAATGTATAATATATTATTATATTATGAAAATGATAAATATTGTCGAAACATATTCATAATAGATACATATAAATAAATATAAGTTGAAATGTAATGGAATAATTGTATAAAATATGATAATAGCCAATACTTCATTTTGGATTATTAAATAATACATTAAAACACACGTTATTGACAATTCCTTGAGCTTTTTGATAACAAAACAAGTATGCATAATAATCTGATGGATTGATATAATACTATAGTTATAATATTATGAAAAATAAATAAGAACAATTCAAAACAAATCATAAAACTTTATAAAATCACGATGAAATTATCTTAGCGGTAGACAGCACTTGCAACAACAAGGTGAACTTCTCCATATCCTATTAGGAACATACCAACAGTGCCTACACCTGATTTTATACTTTCTGTATCTATAACAAATAATTAATAATTTTAATAAAAAATGTATTCTATATTAGTTATAATATAATATAATTTATGGCACAATGAAATTCTAGAATGTATATAATTTAAACATTAGTTATAATCATAATACTTTAAATCATAATTATTAAATTATTTATAATTATAACATTGCCTCTATATATAATATTAATATAATTATATCTTGAAAATCTTTATAAGTTGATATATCTATTACAAATTATTATTTATTTTATTTTAAATAAATATAAAATACTTATAGAGTATTGAAGTAAAAGTTTTGTTAATTGTTATTATGTACTAACAACGATAATATAAAATAAATTAAGCAATCCAGGTTATTTAATTTTTTATATTACGTAATAATGTAGCAAATATTTATATTATTTATATTATAAACATTTAATTACATAATTCACGAAACCTTATGAAGTAACAATTATACAATATTATACAACTGTATTAAATAAAATAAATACACGTATATTGTACACGTAATATAAATACACATATATTAAATAAAAATACAAATAATATATTTTAAATATGAATAAAATATATTATATATTTAGTTGACTTGAACAGTATTGTAACAGCAATCACGGTGATGTAATATTTGCAAAATCCTTTGATATACTAACAAATATACAACATAATTGAATAGAAATTATTCAATGCAATTGCATGTCATTGTTTAAACAATACAATCTGATTAGTTTTCTGGTAATACATACATATATCTGCAACCAAGCAATCTCCAGGTTATTTTTGTATTCGTATTCATATTTATATAATGAATTTGTATTTAAAAAATTTTGCTAATTTTGTATTTAAATTTTTTTATATTGTTTGCTGTAACATTAAATTATGTTATTGTCATTACATCATTCTGTTTACTGGGTTATTAACTAACAAATGACTACTTAATATATTATAAAGTTATTATTACTTAAATAAGAATAATTATTATATCACATTTTAAAATCAAGCATTTGTGTTGTTTAGTCCCTGTTTTAATAAGCATACATTTTTGGATTATGTAAATAAATATATATACAATTAAATATATTAAACGTTATTTACGAGATTAATATTATATGATTAATTTACACAAATAAATATATATTCAAATTCAAGTAACAGTTGTTTTATGAATATATTTTTAAACTAATTTAATCAATGATTTTTATAATTGTCGGCACCCAGAAAATTTAATCTTTTTCGTTGTGCAAGAGAAAATATTTCTGCTTAAATTATATACTTATTTTATTCTAATTATGTATAATAGTTACATCATCAGGTTTCATGGACAGCATTAAAATAATTAGTATCCAATAGGAACTCGTTTATAAACAACCTTATTCCGCATGCGTTGCATAATGTTACATTATCATCAGCTACTCTCCATAGAGTTGTCCAAGTAGTATCACATGATATGCATTGTTTTGTATTATTATACGATAATCCAAGTCTGGAAGAGGCAGGCGACCTGCACCCTCTAGATAAACAATGTGCATATGTATATATACTATTAAATGCGAACATTTACAGAATAGAATATATCATATTTTGCATCATTTAATGTATAATATTATATACTTTAAAAATAGTGTCCCATAAGTAGATAATATTATCATGTTATCCAAATATATTGCATCCGATAAAAATGTATTACATGATATTATATTATATAGTATGTACACATATACATATACATGTATACTAACTCGTACTGCGTATCGTAGTCAATTGATGTACCATCTGAATAATCCATTACTTTGATTTTGAAAGTAACTCCAACGAAATCCGGGTCATCTCTGGGCGGCGATTGTTTTGGAAAATCTGGTTTGCGACGTCTTCTTCGATTAGGTGTTATTGATATGGTATTCGAAATACGCGTTAATGAGCTCGATGAATTTATTTTCTCTAATTCAGAAGATATTCTCAAGGTTGTATGGTCAATTTTTATATCTTCTATTGTTGATTCATTTCTATACAATAAAAAAGGTATAATTAATTACTTTTTTATTATATAAGAAAACGTATATATGATCGCGTGTTCATCATACATAATCATAAATAACTATGATATTTACACCATTATTAAATACTTGTATGTAATATTTAAAACGATGAATATGTATTGCAATTCATAATAACCCAGTGTTTTTAGATTCCACATTATTAATAGGCATAATAATTGTCATGGTTTAAAAAATACTAGATCTAAAAATTAAAATTATTAATTAATTAAAGTGTTAAAACCAGAACAAATATTATTCGATGCTATCCACAAAACATTTATTTTTAAAATGACTTTCTTATGAATATTATTCAGGATTATTTCGATCTATTTTTAGATTTTTATTTATTTCGAATTAATCTAGGCATTGGGTGAAATCTAATTTTTTTAGATTACTATATTAAACATTTATCAATATATTATATTTGCATTATGAAAACAATTATGTTAAAATAATTCTTTTAAAATAGCAATATTGTATACAAATTAGAAACTTATTAAATATACCTAAATAATATTGGTTGATAGGATTATAATCTAAAAATAAATATTTATAATAATTAATAGTGGGTAAATCCAAATATATCTATAGTAAGTATAGGATAGAAATATTATATATATATATATATATATATATATATATATATATATTAATTATGTATAATACACATTATTTATAATATACATTTATATTATTATTTATTAAAATAAATTGTATTTGTAATATTTGAGATCATGATAAATGCTAAAAATAAGGACGCATTTATTTTTTGATATATATATATTTGATTGTATATATAGTTTAAACATAAGTAGTACATTAACTGCACAGAAATCTATCAAAGTAATTATTGTTTTTTTTTATTTATAAAATAATGGATACATATATTTTTGATACCTATATTATAATTAAGTTTTATATAATTATATAAGTATTTTTAATATTTGCATTATCTGGTCTTGGGTATTAGAAAATATAATGGTGTTTTAGTTTTATAAAATAATATGATGTGCTAACAGAAATAGAAAATATTATAAAATAAATTATGCAAAAAATAAAATGACCTATTTTGTGTGCTGGATAAAACTTATCGGCAAAAAATCAAGGCAATTTCACCTCTTTCGGTGCATAATTTATTTTATTTTAATCAATATTGTTTGTTGATACATGAACAGATTTTGTAAAGCTATTACATCACTCCGTTTGCCGGGTGTATAGTCTACACAATGAAAATGTTTAAATATAAAGTTAGTACATTTACATTAGTTAAGTAAAATAAGTAAGTTATGACTCCTATTTTAAACCCATAAATGATATAAATATTCTACTAACCTTATTTATAACGTTTCTCAATTGCAAGACTGCACAATAATTACAATTATGTAATACTAATAATATATAATAGTAATGTATCTCAAATCTAATCTGTACATAATACACCCGACATTACTTTCAACATTAAAATCGCTCACATAAAAATCCTAAATTAAAAAACATATTTACTTATATATGTTGATAATCTATTTAAAGCGAAGTGTTACCTTTTAAGGGGATTCTGCAGAATACCCAATAATAATAGATAGCACACAAAAGTAATACTTTATTAGTCACATAATTTAATTTAACAAAATATTTAAAGATCACATTTTATTTCATAAACAAATTAATAACTAAATTAATAATTATTGATGACTTCATAAACTAACAGAATGTTTTTTAACGTTATATAGACATGGCGATGCATGTGAATCATATGTGCTTACATAGTAATACGGTGGTATTATCTCTTATAATACATGTATATAGTTCTCTGAGAATATATCTACTTAGATTGTAAGTCGTACAATGTACGCGCTGCTTGATATATGGTGCATTTACTTGATCGAGTGATATTCGTAACGTCATTCAAGATAAAGTACACATATTATGTAAGGTTGATCGGATATTATGTAACTAACCTTAATGAGTAACCAAGTGTCTGTAATCGAAATTATTATTCGACTTTTAAAACGAATGTAACATCAAATTATAATTCTAAATCGTATGTTATTAATCAATTACTATAATTTTCTACAAGACCAACTTTAATATAATTCAAATAAAAAATAATATTAAAATGTATAGTATAATTTAATAACGGCTTACCTTATAATACATTTAGATAATTCTATATGTAATACTGGTACAGTATTTAATAATACGTGTTTGATTAGAAACATGGATATATCCACAATAACATTATAACATGACAATAAATGTAATTAATTTTAAGAGAATATTGGATATTATTAAATTAAATAAAACTAAAATAATAATAATATTAAAATTTTAAATTTTCCTAACTGGCTTAATTCAATATTAGAATATATATATATATATATATATATATATATATATATATATATATATATATATATATTAAAACGGATTAGTATATATTTATATTTTGTCATTTCAACATATGAATACAATGTAAAATATTATCAAAATAAATAGTGAATATAATTCAGCATCAGAATTAATAACATTCTACTCTTAAAATTATCATTTAAAATCAATTCTAAGTCAACTCAAATTTTAATCAAATTAAGAAATTAAAAAATTGTAATATTGTAATTTAATTTATAATTTCTATGATTTATTTTTCATATGTTAATATATATATATTTATTTTATGCATTTTTGACTATTCTCATAATACAAACTGTAGTAATTGTTAAATATGAATTATAAATGTTATTATTGTAGACAATGATTGTCCTCTAGTTTTCACTTCTTTAGTAATTAAATGTATTTGTAATGTATATATATATATATATATATATATATATATATTGATATATTGATATATGTTAATAAGATTTCGAGAAATTAATTGATTATATAAAAGAAATAGTGTAAAATAATCTATTCTTGGAGGTACCATATCATCGTTGTATATTTATAAATAGTACTACTCATAATTAGTATGCCTTTTAATATAAATGATATATGAAGATAATTTAAATATATGATATATGTATTATATAGTCATATTGAACTAACAATGGAAATCTTACTGAATATTAGTCATATTAAACTAATAATTTAGCAATTCTATAATTATTTTTAAAATGTAGAATGAAATATATATGGTTACTATACTTGAAAAATAATCCATGATTTACCGTTATCAATATATTTTGTATTCAAAATTTAAATCAATAATTTCTATGACTATATTTTTAACTAATTATTTTGCAGTCTAATTAAATTAAAAATTAAGGTTATTGAATATTAAAAATATATTTTATACATATAAAATAATTGTTGTATTCATTTTGAATCTCTTGGGATATATGCATTATATGTAACCTATTAATCAATTCCCGCGTTGTATTTCTTAATGAAAATTTGAACATTTCTTATATGAAATCAAGCATTAATATATAATTTGATAACTTATTTATATCATCTTATACTGAAGGAAATGATAATAATTTGAATGTATTAATTTGCGAATATTTGTATTGGTTGCTTAAATCATATAGTTGTAATAAAAAAGTTAAGTTATGAAAAAAAAATAATTTCCTATCTGACGCAAAGGAAATAATGTCTTAGTTCATTTGTAAATGTAATACTTTTTAAGATTATATTGAAAATAATTTCCAAATAAATATATAACAAATATTATAATTCAAAAATAGAAAATGAATATATATTTTGTAATACTATATTGTTATATCCAAAAGTGTAATATTGTGAAACAATCACTAATATACGGATACCTCCCATATTAGTTATACTGTATTGCATATGTATTTAATAAGATTTATAATGTATTAATTCGTTAAATAAATCACCTTCAATTTTGCTAGAATATCTATTATTAATGTTTGTAATGTTTTCAATTTTTAATCATACATATTATTGATTTTGAATAACGATCCAATTCTACAATTGACTTTTTTTAATATTTTATTCCAACTTAATTATATTAATACAATTATTTCTCCACGTAATATTCCTTACTAATTATGATATATGCATAAATACTAGTTTAATAATACTAGTTACACAACCATTTTTAATACACATGTGTCAACATTTCGAGTAAAGCTATAACTATATCTATAGCTATTATATATAACCAGAGTTGATAGTATTTCATTAAATTACCCGCTTGGTTTTCATTCAGAAATTGATCATAGTTGAAGATAACTTTACAATTAATAAATATACACGAATACGCTATTAATTATAATTAATATTTATAAATACTTGCTATTTGTTTATAAATTGTATTCACCTACATTCATTGCATGTCATTATTCATTTTATTTTTCTCATCCTCCAATAACTATTATTTTCACTATATTGTTTATACTTTTGTTGAACTAGTTCTGTTCAAATCTTAAATATACTTTTCTAACTAATGATAATTAATTGGCTTATACATTATGTTAATTTATGATTGTTCTAAATACGTATTATATATATGAAATGTATTTTTTTAATTTAAATTATAACGATATTCTGAATTCAGCCAGAAATTCTATTAATTGTTTTAAAATATTATTCATTGATCTGGAATATAAATTATATATATATATATGTTTATATTAAAAATATCAAATATTTAATTATTTATTATTTAAATATATCTTAATACATTTTTTTTTAAATTACCTGGAAAAAATTACGATTATTGCATTACAATTATTTCTAGATTACTGCACAATATCTATTTTCCTAATTTTTATTTATTATACTCTTTTTATTTCAGCCCATCATATATATCGTTTTCAGAGTTATTTAAAATATTATGAAATAATATATTATATTGCATTAAACATGAAAGTTAAACTAAGTAATTAATCAATGCAATAAATTAATATTATTTATTTTTTGTAATGTAATTTGAAATATTGATGGTTCTGAGATATATATTTCTATTAATATATTTAGCCTACTTAGGAGCATCTATGAGATCAGATGATGTAACTATTTACAATCTTATATAATTATATTAAATAAAAAATAAACATCATATAATTTGAGTGCGAATAAAATATATTTTAATTTTATTATATAACAAAAAAACTAAAATGACCTGGATAGTTTTCTAGAACATCGTTTATTTACACGTAGAACATCGTTTGAGTATTACGTATGCAAATATTATTTTATGAAGTATATTAAATGTAATATTTAATAAAGCAATTTATTAAGTACCTGTATAGTGTTCTAACTTCTTCTCGTCATCTGCATACATGGATATGTATAATTTTAATAACAATTTGGGGTGATCAATAATATAAAATAATACTAATAAAGAAAAAATAATATTTAACGTATATAATTGTGGAAAATTTAACAGGTATATATTAAAAATTCATTATGAATTCATATGAATGTCATCGTTATTTTTACATTGCAAACAACCGAAAATATACCCCAATAAGTTTACGATTGAATTACTACCTAATTGAATCATTAACATGTATATAACTATTACAAATTATTATATAATTATCTTAAATGAGAACTAAGGATATATGTAAATTTTATTATTTACCAACACAACTAATATTACGTGGTTAGTTTATTGTTACCAATGTCATATTAGTTTTTTTTTTAAATCTACTTAATTCTTTTAAAATAATTTATAATAGTCATATTGTAATAATTATTTACAATAGTACATGTGTTTCCTAAGATATATACTGCCGGTAATTACTTAATTTGTTTAGTATAATTTTCTATTTGCGCTAGACAATTACATTATTTTACAAAATTATTATATAATTTATGTCAATTTAATTTTTTTATTATATTACATATTTATTTAAAATAATTATATATGATTGCATAATAGTTATAACATTTGTTTTTTTGGATTAATCCAGATAATTTCATTATTTTGTATTGCATAATTTCTTTTATAATGACCACTAATTTTTGTAGCATGTGAAAATATTTTATAAAACTATTACATAAACTCTATTTGCCGGGTAAATAAAACTATTAAATCACTCTGATTACTGAATACCTGCTTACTTACGTAATACTACATTGTTATCATTTTATTTGTATACATTTTCAAACTATATATAATTCAGAGTATTGCAGTTAACAATCTGTGATATTATATCGTTTTTCGGTGAATATTACATTTTCTATCTAATATAAAATAAATAATTGTTATACAATTATTAAGAATTACCGAAAGTATATTTACATTGAAACTTCAATGTAGGTATACTTTCTGTAATTCTAGTTGAATATCAATCAAATTTTCATATAAAATAAAAAGTACAAATTACTAATCTAGTTAAACATATTTTACCTATTTGTATCAAAAATATACGCTAAAAATACCATTTTGAATTCACAGAAATTAAAATATTGCCCACTCAGAAAACCATCCAGGTAATTTCAAATTTTGTAAATGTACTATAAATATAACACATATAGTACATATAGCATATATATATATTGTATGTTGTTTTATTTATGAAAATTGAAAAAATCTTATATAAATTTTAAAAGTATACTTATTTAACATACTAGATTAAATAAATAAATTATTATCTTTTATCAAAAGTCATAATCATTTTTTTATATTTATTTTTAGAATTACTATAAAATAAATAAATCTCAATAGAAGTATTACTAATATTTGTAATAGTAAGAATAAAAATGCTAATTTTGTTAAATAATTTATAACGTGGTTAATTCTAGAACCCAGTTATTATATTTATACGAAATATGTATAAATATCTAAATAATGAATTTTGCATACAATGATTTAGTTGCAAGGAAATGATCAAAGTAGGCGTGTCTTGGGCATTAGATAAGAGGCGTATTTCTGTTGGACACGATGACGTCATTTTCCCATTACGTAACGGAATTTCTCGCACTCTGATAATGACTGAATACAAAGAATGACGTAATTGAAATTAGAATGGTTAGTCATATAATATAACATTTACCAAATTAATTTAATATGCTCTAATTAAAGAGCAATAATAATTGTATTTATAAAGGCAATATTAATTAAGATTTCATAAATATTTAGTGTACTATTCATAGACTATAATAGTTCATTAGAATATATACTTAACATATATATTACATACTATGGATAATATATATATTCTCAAAAAGGCGTAAATTATGTAATTCATAATACAATTATAAATTGATTTATACAAATTAATATTCATCTTTAGATTTGAATTAATCATAATTGTCATTACTTTGTTTTCCTGAACTATAAATAACTCTAACTGGTTTAAACCGGATTCCGATAAATTATTGTTTTATCGCATATCAAAGATCATTACATAACAATTAACCTTGTAATAACCCTTCTAAATTTATTATAAATGTTTACTTTATTATTTTTTTCTTTAAATTAAAGTAGACGATTAAAATAATTAAATTTATTACCATTAAATGGCTTTTTTGCTCTGTTAGTGCACAGTTGGCCGCTTCGACGTTGTATTTTTATTTATCGAGTTAAATTAGGTCAGGTCCTCGCCGATAGCTGTACACGTTATTGGTAACCCAACTAACTGTTTACCACATATCAATCCATCTTACACGGCCGGTTTAATAAATCAAAAATATTAATTCTTGCTATCCTTTTACATTATAAGTAGGTCATACGTTACATAGTTCAGGTTGCCATTCTCCTTTTTTTTGTAAGTTAATTTGACTAATGATATGATTACATGTATAATATGTACAGAGTGTTAATTTATGTGGTAAGCGAATTACGTATTACATTGTTGATGTGAACGCGCAGTTGCTTATTCGAATTACGAAATACCAATAAGAATGAGAACATTGTAGTATATATATCCTCTCTATATATAGAGCATATGAATCAACTAATTTATTTACCGAAAGAAATAGCTGACGAAGATTTAACTGGAAGCTAAACACGCGTGTATTAATGATAAACCTTAGCAGAATAATAACGCAATAAAATAATAATAGAATAGCTTAAATCAAGTAGAAGAAGTATCATAAAGCTAATAATAATACTGCCGAGCTGCTCAGCATCTGCAAGACATGAGACAAGGGGATGTTAGGGTTAGATGGGTAGGTTTAGGGTGATATACCCCGGTACGACTAGCACATGATATGCGATGAGAGCTTCCACGATCGCAACGACTACAAATCGTGGCCGTGACGAGTTCCAACGAAGCCGAGATTCACTACAAACGATTAGAATGAAAAGTAAAGTAGTCCGACAGCAAAGAAGGTGTTGCTGGACTAAAAAAACGTTTATGCTGTTTATTCATTACGACCTTTAACTTAACTTAACAATATGTTATTGTGTGAATTGTTAATTAATTGATTATAAAGTTTGTTATTGAATAGGGTTGACGATTTACCTTTTAAAAGTTCATTGTAAGAGAATTCCAGCAGATGAAATCATAATATTAAAAATTGAACTTCCGGAAATTATTATTAATTGAGGAAATACAAAAATAAAAATATGTATAATTTGGAGTTTTTGTTATAACATATTTTGAAGTCTCGGGTGTCCTTTATTCCATATTACATGCATGCGTAATACCAAATACCATATCTTTAAAAGTAAATACATGAATGATTGTGTATATATTATCCACATTGTATTGACAGTTTAATTAAAATGGCGATACTTCTGTCCGATTGATATATTGTGTGCCATATATAATAACTAATATAATTACTAATTAATTACTAATATAATAATGTTAAGTATACTAAAACAGATATTACCATGATTAATAATGAATACTTTACATTATTATATTCATCTAGACTTATTATTATTGTATATTTTGAAAAGAAGAAATAAGTACACGTTGACCAACTAAATACATTTTTACTTATACTAAACTATGGACCATTACGCTTTCTACTTTTGATATTATAGTCTACTTTTGATATGTAGTAATAATGACCTCATCGATTAGTTAAACAACAATTTTATGTTCTGGATAATGGATTATGAAATTTTTGAAATCAACATTGGTTTCATTATAGTAATCTCTATATGTTCATAAAATCATTGAATTGTATTTATTTTTTAGATGAATATATTCATTATAGTGTATATATTTATACAGTTTCAATATAAATAATAACATCTAGAAATTGTTTACTTTTTTGTTTTGAATGAATGTTAATATTTAATGATATTTATGATACCATACAATTATTATATTAACCGAACATTGTAACAATGTATAATATTATTAACTCCTTTATTACTTTTTATACGTACTAAAGAGGATACTTTTACTTTTAATACTATTTAATTATATATCTACACTTTCGAATCGCCTACACTGGGCACGGTATTCTACACCAAGCTAGACATTCTAAGTGTTGTTCTAAGACAGGCATAGTTTTTACAAAATTAGGTTAGATAACAATGCGGGACGTTTTGATCTTTAAACAATGATATTGGTAAAGCTCGGGCTTATCTCGAGCTTACTGAGTACGCACCGTACCTATTAGTCGCTGACTTACTGAATAATTAATAACTCAATTAGAAAGTTATTAAAATACGAGTATTAACCATTTAATTAATCATCATTCAATTTACATATTATTATTAATAGTTAAGAATTAAATATATTTATATAATTCTAGTTTTTTTTTGGAATTGATATGCACGAGAAGGGACCCATCTAAATTGATACCACACGACAATTGTAGTGTTAGTTGTACGACGCATTGCGTAACCAAAACAAAGAACGGATTGCGCAATCCGAGGCAACCGTTGTACGCCACTAATTGCCGAACGATCCACGTTCCCGTTATTTGTATAGCCATCGCCTCCGCGTTGACCCCCGAACCGGGAGACACGACCCGCGCGAAGTTCCACGCGAGTTCGCCTGAACCATCTCCCCCGAATGCGGTGTTGTATTTGTTTAAGGTAAACATTGGTGTTACGCAAGCGACGCGCAAGACACGCCTCTTCCCCAACGTAAACAATGCACCGCGGGGCATGCGCTTCTTACATAATAATGCTTTTAAGGCTCTGCGAGTGGGAGTTGCTAACAATCATTTGGTATTCATTAACCGGCAGCTAGACGATAGCTTACTTCTATTGAAGGCATCTACGCGTTGCATTCCCCTACGACCGTTATACGTACACACCGTGTACGGGGTTGATACATTCGGACGTACCGTATTTACCAACCTCACCTGAATCGCGTGAGAGAGAGAGAAAACGAAAATATAGTCTTTAAAATAAATGCTTGAATTGTAAAATCAACGGTAAAGAATAGACATAGTTTTCGGAATACATACAATTGTACTACAATCTAGTATAGTAATCATATATATATGTATATATATATATATATATATATATATATATATATATATATATATATATATAGTATACCATAGTAATAGTATACCATATCATTTGGTATATATATTATTCAGTATCTTAGATTAAGAAATCGCATATCGTACGGACATCATCATTTCATTTGAATTCATTGTTGTAAAGCGATCCTTGGCGATGTTTTCATTATTTACGAATACTGTATAAAGTACGAAGTCTACGTTATTTACTATTGATTATCAAATAAGGTCGGAATAATATTACTTTGTTAAATATAATGCTTATAATGTATTATTTAATATGTTCGATATATGGAAGAAATATATATATATATATATATATATATATATATATATATACCCGTGATATATATGTTAATGATCATAATCCGCGTATAATCCTTTCTATTATTGTATCCCGCGTAATATATGTATCATACACGTGACAGTAGACATTAGATAACATTATATAGCTTGACATCAACGAATCTATTATAATTCATTAGCATATCGACTTTGCGCTTGGCACGCCCACATTGGGACACGCCCATTTCGTTATCAAGGAATAGATGGACGCACGACCTCCTCCTATCGTATAATTATATTTCTTGTAACGTATTCCACAATATACATTAAAACCGAACGTCAAAATATTAAATAATAACGAGATTTGTTGGTAATCGCCGACAATTCTTGATTGTTCTAAATTTCATTGTCCTTAATTCATTTTATAATTATTCTTATATTATGTTTTCGAAATCGTCGACTTCGATATTAAATGAACGCTTATATGAATTTCTCGATATAAAATATTATTTTAAAATACACTTATTGTATTTACTACATTAATTACTACATTATAACAATATCGCGTTCATATTTCGTATTACAATATAAATTATAGTTGTATTTGTACAGATTAACTGTATGGATATTATTACTATATATAGTTAAATAGTTTCAAATAGAGAATAATAAATAAACTAACATTAATTGCAAACATAGAAAATATTTACTAAATATTTCTTATGAAGCGTGTAAAATTACATAAATAATATAAAGCTAATATTTATGGTGAATTAATTACCAATTATTACAGTTAAGTAAACCTAAATGTATTATATATATATATATATATATATATATATATACATATGTTTACATTATGTTTTGATTTATACTATTTAGTTTTATATTAACTCTACATAGAATATATTATCGGCATTAATTTATAATATTTGATGTTCACATTCCAAAATAAAGCTTTATGTATCTTGAATACATGTGCCGTTTAATTACTAATGCAATTTCTATTATATAGAACCTATAAGTACACTAATATGCATTAATATAATATTTTAATTATTAATTATTTAATAATCATAAATGCATAATAAATCGATCAAAATCACCGCAAATATCGGTTCTTTCACAATATAATCTGAAATATGGTACCTAATAAATAACATAATTTGTATTCGTAATGTTTATTATTACCGGCTACATCCGACTACTGAGTATAATCAGTCTATCTATATATATATATATATATATATATATATAAATATATATCTACATTCAAATACAATACAAATTATTGTGGTAAATTCATATCAACGCATGTAACATATCTTATATAATAATAATATATGATTGATATGCAACATTAATAACGTAATATATATATATATATATATATATATATATATATAATATTTTAATAACAAGATTA
The DNA here is from genome assembly GCA_964035775.1 of Osedax frankpressi. NCBI lineage: Eukaryota > Metazoa > Annelida > Polychaeta > Sabellida > Siboglinidae > Osedax > Osedax frankpressi. The sequence continues at coordinate 30,509,038 of OZ038316.1, forward strand.
TAATGATAACATTATAATTCTTGAAAAAATGTCCAATTATTGTTGAATTAAATACTTTGAAAACAAGCAATATATGCAATTTAATGAAGAGCGTTGTTATATAATAATCATATTTAATAATCTGAAATACGTAGAAGATAATCCATTAATTTACCGTCCCTTGCCCTGCCTTACGTAACATTCTCCAGTGACGTCATAGTACACGACGAGCAGGTGAAATCGATTACATCATCATAATATAGAGGATCGCCTTAAACGACTCGCTGGCGGTATTTAGATTGTTTGGTCAGTCTCCCTTGGATACAATGGTCTGCAAACAATCGATGTTAAGATAAGATAACTCAATATGATGTTATGTAATGGAATTGAATTCTGTTCTTATCATTCAAATATGCATTAAATATATTTAAATATCACAACAGATGAACATATATTTATATATATGTATATATATATATATATATATATATATATATAAATATATTTGTACAGTTTGTATATATATATATATATATTTGTACAGTTTGTATATATATATATATATATATATATATATATATATATATATATATATATATATATATATATATATATATATATGTATATATATATATATATATATATACTACTAATTAAATAGGGTGCCAGTTTGTATTCTTATTATTTATAATATCTTATCATACATTATTCATAATAATATTATTATTTATGATCAACTTGTTATTAATTTAAATTGTATTTCGTACAATGAATGCATTAACATGAATCAACATTTATAATATATACTATAGCTATTATTATTATTATTATTATTAATATTATTATTGAATTCAATTGAATTGAATTTTAGGTATGAAAATGATAAATATTATTCACATTACCAAACGTTCTCAAAACATAAACAATACATAACGAGTGAAAATAAGAGATAAGCTAATAATATGTATAAATTGAATGGCACGAGGTTTTATAAATGATAATAAGACAAAATATCATGAATAATAACAATGGTACTTATATAAGCCTAAATTTACGATTATTATTATTATTATTATTATTATTATTATTTTTTTTAAATTTTATTATTATTATTTGTATCATTCAATTTAATAAGTTTAAAATTATACTCAACTACAAAATATATTTTCGTTCTCATAAAAACCGTTATATATTTATATAAAAATTATTAGATTCCCCTATAATTATAACCAGGTGTTACTTTTTAATGGGGAGACAATATAGTTCAACGTTATAAGAATATAATCTATGGCTTAATTTGTAATATGAAATATATTTTTGTTATAGAAGATTATAATAATGTATATAAAAATGACCTAAAAGAGATGTTTTACTCAAGATATAGAATTTTAGCGTAAAGTATAATGTATAATAGAACACGCCATGAGATACCACTACAATTGATTTATTGTTATATGACTGGCTATCATAATCGAAAGTGACGGACCATTCCTCTCCCTCTCCCTCTCCCTCTCCCTCTCTCTCTCTCTCTCCCTCTCCCTCTCCCTCTCCCTCTCCCTCTACCTCTCCCTCTCCCTCTCCCTCTCCCTCTCCCTCTCCCTCTCCCTCTCCCTCTCCCTCTCCCTCTCCCTCTCCCTCTCCCTCTCCCTCTCCCTCTCCCTCTCCCTCTCCCTCTCCCTCTCCCTCTCCCTCTCCCTCTCCCTCTCCCTCTCCCTCTCCCTCTCCCTCTCCCTCTCCCTCTCCCTCTCCCTCTCCCTCTCCCTCTCCCTCTCCCTCTCCCTCTCCCTCTCCCTCTCCCTATACCTCTCCCTCTCCCTCTCCCTCCCCCTCTCCCTATTCCTCTCCCCCTCCCTCTCCCGCTTCTGCTCCCTATACCTACAACAATAATTATAGGTTATATAATACCTATCCCAAATCAAGCATGCCTTCACAGAGTTATTATGGCATTTCAACAACATGTGACGTAATAAGTATTAACATAATATTACGCAACTCAGTATCACATGATTACCATTATGGATTCATGTTATCACCCTGGCGGAAACAGTGGTCGGTATCAGTGATCAGTGGTCAGTGGTAAATAGTCAATGATCAATGGTCAATAGTATATTAATAGTGGTTAGAAGTTTAAGAACAACAGTCTGAAATCAGTGGCATATAGTCAGTTTTCAGTAACCAGTAGTATGTGGTCAATATTCAGTTGTCAATCGTCAGTGGACAGTGGTCATTAATAATGAATCTGTCTTTCTTGTATCAATTACGATTCATCATTTAACTCTAATTATAACATCACAACGTGTATAGTGTAGTTATGTAATGGTGCAATGGTGTAGTAGTGTAACGGTACACATATGTAGTGGTGTAAAGATACACCGGTGAAATAGTGTAGTATTGTAATGGATTAATGTCAAAGTATTTTAGTTGGGTAATGTGTAGGTAATGTAATGGTATATTGCATTAGTTTAGGGATACGGTGGTGTAGTGGTGTAAAGATGTAGTGATGCAATGTCGCATAGGTGTAGGATACGGTGGTGTAGTGGTGTAAAGATGTAGTGATGCAAATGTCGCATAGGTGTAGTGGTGTAGTGGTACATTGATGTAGTGGTATGATGTAGGTGTAATGAGTGGTACAAATTGTAGTGATATAATGGTGTTAATGCGTAGCGATGCAGGGGAATAGTGTTATTTGAATGAGTAGTATGACTAAGGTTTGACTCAGCGGTATAATTGAGCCGTTGCGTAAGGATGCAATAGTGTAGTGGTGTTATGGTACAGTGGTGTAGTGGTGTAGTGTAGAATGGCGAGGTGTTGTAGTGCTATTAGAGTATAATAACGTAAGTATGTTAATTTAATATACTATATACTATAATAGTGTATAAACAATAATAGTGTATAAGGCAGTGTAGTAAACGCCAACATAGTTGTGTAGTTCTACATAGGTAAATGCATTGTAGTAGTATATGGTACCAATAGTGACTTAAATGTAGCATGTATAATAAAAACAATTTATAAAATAGTTGATTAAATAAATATTATCAAACATTATTCAACACCACTCAATACCACTCCGATACCACTCCTATACCACTCGATACCACTCCGATACCACTCTCAACTCCGATACCACTCCGATACCACTCCGATACCACTCCGATACACTCCGATACCACTCCGATACCAACTCCGATACCACTCCGATACCACTCCGATACCACTCCGATACCACTCCGATACCACTCCGATACCACTCGATACCACTCCGATACCACTCCGATACCACTCCGATACCACTCCGATACAACTCCGATACAACTCCGATACCACTCCTATACCACTCCGATACCACTCCGATACCACTCCGATACCACTCCGATACACTCCGATACCACTCCGATACCATTCCGATACCACTCCGATACCACTCCGATACCACTCCGATACCACTCCGATACCACTCCGATACCACTCCGATACCACTCCGATACCACTCCGATACCACTCGATACCACTCCGATACCACTCCGATACCACTCCGATACCACTCCGATACCACTCCGATACCACTCCGATACCACTCCGATACCACTCCGATACCACTCCGATACACTCCGATACCACTCCGATACCACTCCGATACCACTCCGATACCACTCCGATACCACTCCGATACCACTCCGATACAACTCCGATACCACTCCGATACCACTCCGATACCACTCCGATACCACTCGATACACTCGATACCACTCCGATACCACTCCGATACCACTCCGATACCACTCCGATACCACTCGATACCACTCCGATACCACTCCGATACCACTCCGATACCCACTCCGATACCACTCCGATACCACTCCGATACCACTCCGATAACCACTCCGATACCACTCCGATACCACTCCGATACCACTCCGATACCACTCCGATACCACTCCGATACCACTCCGATACCACTCCGATACCACTCCGATACCACTCCGATACACTCCGATACCACTCCGATACCACTCATACCACTC